>CAODLS012626945.1:0-19515 GCA_948243855.1 Flueggea neowawraea
ATCTGACATTGCATTCATGAACTGATAAAAAATAAGTTGCAAAATGGCAAACCACAAATTTTTTGTGACTCCTTCAGCTGCATGTCGCGCGACAGCATGGCCAACCGAATGTAGAACAAAACGCAATGTCAGCAACAAAGGTAAATCCGAGAATCCGAAACCAAAAAAGAAGCCATGTATCTACCTCGTGTCCAAGAATGGTTGCAATCTCTGCTTCGCTTCTAAAATGTTCAAGCAACCCAGTAAAGACAACAATCTTGCCACCAGGCAAACAAAAAGCATTGGCAACAGGTTCATTAACGACTAAAACCTCCCAATTCAATCCATCCAGGTGAGAAGTTTCCGCTTTTGACCCCCTCTTCTGACCCTTCTTCCTAGTTTGTTGAACCCACTTATCATCAAGAATCTCATCATCCTTATACCACTTAGTCTCAATTTTATTCTCAACCTCACTCAATGCCTTCCATGTATCAGAAGCATGCTTATCGTGCAACATACCGGTCTCCGCAGAAGCATATCCTGGATCACTCCAAACATGCTCCTGCCTTAACCCCCTTTGCAATGCTTCAATTACATCTTTAGCAATCAAACGGACTCTAACACTTTCCGGGTGTATAGCAGGAAGAAATTTTCCCTTAAATGTAGCTTTCATTTGCTGAAACTGAGACTCACCAAGCTTCCTCTCCATTGGTTTTGACAAGCACAAAATGTTTTCGCTTAGTATAAGGTACAGTCTCCAAATTGCCAAAATATACAGTAATGAAGACACCAGAGCCAACCAAAACAACAATCAAAACATTCCGCTGATTCTGAAACCATCGTCTAGGCCCTCTCGGTCTAAAATGTTGAACATGGTACCGGTCCACATAATAAAATTTCTTGGTACCACCACTGGTATTCACAAACGGATTGTAATGAATCCCAAAACCGAATCTTTGAGAAACAGAGGAAGAATACGAAGAGAACCCAGAAAACTTAGCTGGATTAGAGCTTGAGTACAAGAACCCATTTTGAGAAATTCTTGAAGACGACTCTTGAACGGGAGATTTGGGTATAATCTTGGAGGCATAACTTCGAAAGGATCAAAAGCAAGCTTTGCTCTCCTATACGAACCCATGATGGAGAATACAAACTGTAGAAAGCAGCAGAAAGTTTTTAAGCAAATGTTAGCGGCTTTTTCACATGAGCGAGAAACTCAAAAGGATACAATCATACAAGAAGAAACCATAAATTGGCGCAGCGGTAGACGTGTCTGGGAGCAACTCAACTTTGTGCTTGAAATTGAGGAGGAAGGGTATACAATGGCTAAAATGGATTGGGCCCAAGGAAAATGGAAGAATAGTAGCGCAAGAGGATTGAGTGGGCGGACTGTGGATGAAGAGGAACATGAGTAGGCTTGCGTTCTATGAGATTAAGGGACCATTCGGTTTGGTTTTAAGGTGAATGTGAATCTGGGGGCAACCGAACAAGGCCATGTATGCTTCCTGGTAATTGGAAAAAAAAGTTCGGCAATGAATCCTAAGATACACAAACTAAGTTTAGTTTGAGATTTGGGCCTCATGCACCAGCTATGAGCCCCACGAAAAGAGGGCCTGCAGGATTAAAAGGGGAGGAAAACAGTAAATTGAGTTTTGCTGACAAGATAAGTACCGTAGTATTAGGGCTATAGAGAATTGGTCTCGTGGTTTAAGACTAAGTCAAGGAGAAAGAACACAGTTAATATGTTTATGATTAAAAGAGCTTTTAACTCAAATAAAGAGATGATAAGGAGCTCGATAATAGTGGTGATGTATTCGTGTTGTTGTGAAAAACAAATTGGTGATGTAGTAAAATAAAATAGTCTATTAAATATGAAGGGAGTCCGGGTATGGAATTAACGAAGAAAAAGAAAAAATGAAGAAAAATTAATGATTTGTTGGGTAGAAACATTGAGCTTAAGTAGAGAGACCAACTTGAGAAGTATAATAGTAAGGGATACATTCTTTAAAACGCACAGGAACAGAAAGAGTTGTGATTTGGAGGTCTGAAAGTTGTTGGTTTTGAACGGCAAAAATGAGCACAACAAATGTCTGAATCGTGTTAACACTTATTCCCTCAGGATCAAACATGCCATCTCTTAAAAACAGAGGAACTGAAAATCAACAGGAACATTTAAGAGAACCCAGCAAGAGGAAGAACGAAAAGTAAAATGGAGTAAAGTTGCAACTGATAGTTGCTGTATTGACAGGCTGAAAAGTGAATTTTAGAAATGAGATTTGTAGCTGCAAAATAGTGAGAAAATATGGGGATGTGGTTGTTGAACATTTTAAAAGCTGAAGCAGTCAATAAAACGTGACTTTGAGCAATTCATATTGAGGAACAGCCAAAAACGTGATTTTAATTTAGGCTTCTAGTTTACAACATGTGGAATTAAATACTAGGTTAAAAAATAAATCAGTGTAAAAAACGGGCAAGGCCTCATGCACAGAAGGGCATTTGGACAATTTTTTTCGAAGCCCTACTCACATATGCGCGAGACCACTCTTTGTTTACCACCTTACTAAGCTCATTAAGTATTTTATATTATAAACACTTCTCACACCATTCAATTAAGTAATATGGGTTTTGCAATACCCAAAAAAACTTTTAACTCACAACAATCCCTCACATATTGCAAAAGCTACAAGAAAAGTTTCTTTGTTGGGTTTTAAATACATGAGTTATAATGCATCAAAACCAATGTCCAAATTTAGATGAATGAAACTTAATTTATAGAGTAGTTGGTGAAACATATAGACTATGTTTAATTGAGAAAATAATTTTCGGTTTGCTATTTTATGTTTACTATCTTATTTCTATTTTCTGAAATAAAATAGAAAACAATAGAAAATTCTAGTTTTTCATGAACAATTTTTTCATTTTTTTCATTTTTGTTTTCTAGTTTTCTAGAAAATAATAGAAAATTTTATTAACTAAACAGTCTGATAGTTTTTATGAACCAAAAACTCTTGTTGTAAAATAGAGATTTCATTAATCACATTATACTCTACAATTCCTGTTGTTCATTGTGTTTTTGCACTAATAGGCCATGCTCCTGCTTGGAAATTCATGAGTTCTCTAGAGACTCGACTCTAAATCTTATAAAATGGGCCCCATTTCACACTCATATAGATGATTCTATCAAATGTATACTGCCTATAATACACCAGCCTTAAGGGATATAAAATTCATTAAGAGTTTTAAACTCCACCTCACATTTGTTTGGCAATTCAAGCATTAATCACTCACCATAGGAGGGACTCTAAAATTTGAGTGTGCAGGACCAACAATTGACTTGTTATTACCCATATGAACCTACTTCATGGGATCTCCAATCACAAAAATTGGGTTCCCATCAGTCATTGATAAACTCAAATTAGTCTTAGTTTCGTTCCTCTCAATGTTTCAAGAATTTGTTTCCTTGCCAAAGGTTTAGTCAGAGGATTCGCCAAATTCACTTCTGACTTCACATAATCAATGGAAATAATTCCATCCTTAAGCAATTGTTTTACCACATTATGTCCCAATCGAATATGTCTATTTTTCTCATTGAAGGTTTTGTTCTTCGTAACACCTATTGCTGATTTATAATCACAATGAATTAACACAGAAGGTGTAGCTAAAAACTCAGTTTTGGTCTCAATATGAAATATGGCACTCTAAGAGGGGGCTGAATTGGAGTTATATCAAATTAAAAACTTTGTTGAAAAGCTTTTGCAAATCAAAGCAAATAACAAAGTTTATTTTAACCAAAATCAAAGTGTAAGTATGGAAGCAATAAATCACCAATTCTCAAACAAGATAAAGCAAGTGCAAGGCCAAGTAAATGAGAGAGGGTAAGGGAGAGAGAAAATCAAAGTCCCAGATTTATAGTGGTTCGGTCCTCTTGACCTACGTTCACTTCTCTAGATCTACTAGAGAGTTCAAATCAATTATCTCCTCACTTTCGGACAGAGGAAAACCGTTTACAACAACTTGTTTTTGCAGGATATACAAGCAAACCGTTACACCTTGTTTTTGCGGGCTCAACAAGAAAATTGTTCACAACTTGTTTTCAGGACAAAAACAAGCAAACCACACCTCTAGTTTTTGCAGGATCAACTAGAAAATCGAAACTCTAGTTTTTGCAGGCTTAACTAGCAAACCATTACTCTAGTTTTCTAAGGCTCACTAAAAAACCTATCTACCCCAAGCAAACAACCTTGCTTGTAACAAATCAACAGAAAGATATTGCAAACTATAAGGTCACTACCCAGAAATATATACAAGTATAAAAGCTCAAATGGGTTATAAAGGTAGAGAATAGAGATAAAATTAATAGCAATTCTTAGCAAGAGTATCTCTTACATCTCTTCTAACCTGAGGCGTCTATGTATAGCCACTCTTCGAAATATAGCCGTTGGAGCCTTGAAGTAGTTGTTGTGAGATAAGACAAGTTCTGCTGAATAATGACGTCACCCTTCACTACGTGCGTTGTTCCTCTTCTACGCGTGTAGTTCATTGTTCCATCAGAGTTCTACGAGCTGTGTATGCAAGTCTGCGTGCGTTGATAGAACTGGGTCTCAGCTTTGATTGGATCACTATCATCATGCGTTAGTGATATTCTGCGTGCGTGGTTCACTCTTCCATGCACGTTGATCATTCTTCTATGTGGGTTAATTATAACATTAACGCACCTTATTGGTGTTTTGTGTGCCTTAACAATTTCAAAGATCACATCTTTGATTCTGACACATTTTTTTATGAAGGGAATATTCAAATTTGAATTCCTGAGAAGTGTTTAGCTTTTGTCAGCTTCTAAAAGGTCCTTTGACAACGTGCGCAGTTCTCCAGTCATGTGCGTTGTTGAATTATTTTCAAGGATCACACTTTTAATCAAGACCGGGCATTCTTGATACCATCAACGTTCCTACCAACGTTAATGCTTTGTTGTATCCAAGACAATTCAGATTACTTCCTCGATAACACTCCTTATTCATTGTTAGCGTGTCTTAACGATCTCAGAGATATTCCAGTAAGCTCTTGTTTTCAGCTACGCGAGTTATTCCTTTTTCTATGCGCGTAGTTGATCTTTGATGCTCAATAGTGCGCGCTTCTGATGTATTAGCGCGCCTATTTGTTTCCTCTGAATAATTTCATATAACATATCCGTGTGTTCTTCGATGATCAACATGCCTGAGTGTTGTCCATAATAATTCCAGAACATCAGAGTATTCACTAAGGTACGTTGTTTCTTCTTTAGCGCGTTGTTCCTTATAGCGCGCGTTTGTAGTTCATTAGCGCGCCTAGTTGCCATTTTGATCTGAAGCCAGTGGGAGTTAAAAACCAATAACATGTGTAAAAGCTTCATTAGCGTGCTTTAAGGATTCCTCAGCGTATGTTAATATGCATCAACGTGCTTTGCTTAACTTTCCAGTTGTTTTGTAAATCATCCAAACTTAGACGGATTTTTCATGTTGTCCATAAAATGGAGCTACAGTAGCCTTAACTCCCAAAGGAATATCTGCTAAAAAGTATTTCAACCATTTAGCTTCACTGCCAGCTGATTCTAAGGCAATAAATTTAGACTCTATGGTTGATCTATCTATGATCAATTGCTTGGTCAATTTCTAAGCCACAACACCCCCACCTAATGTGAATACATAACCACAACTGGATTTGATCTTGTCTGAATCTGAAATCCTCTTAGCATCACTATACCCTTCAATTATAAGGGAAATCTACTATATAGAATACCACAATTCATGGTACCCCTCAAATATCTTAATAATCTACGTAAAGTAGTCCAATGATCATCATTCGGATTTTGGGTATACCTGCTCAGTCTACTGACAACATAAGCTATATCGGGTCTTGTAAAATTCATTAAATGCAACAAACTCCTAATAATCCGTGCATACTCAGACTGACACACAGATTCACCTCTATTTTTCTTTAATTGAATATTAGCATCACAAGGAGTACTCACAAGTGCCACATCATAACAATTAAACTTCTTAAGAAGTTTCTCCATATAATGATTTTGTGAAAACAAAATACCATTATCATTCATTATGATTTTAATGAACAATATCACATTGGCTTTACCCAAGTCTTTCATTTCAAATCTTGAAGCTAAAAACCTTTTAGTATTAAATACTATATCAAGACAGGTGTCAAAGATAAGCATGTCATCCACATAAAGGCTTATGATAACACAATCATTATTCGATAGCTTAGTGTAAGCACATTTATCCACACTCACAGAGGAAAAACCATTTTCTATCAAAACTAAATTAAATTTCTCGTGCCACTATTTAGGAGCTTGTTTCAGGCCATACAAAGATTTTTTTTAATTTGCAAACCTTATTCTCTTGACCTAAAACAATACATTCCTCAGGTTGAACTATGTAAATTTCTTCATCTAAGTCACCATTCAAAAAAGCAGTTTTAACATTTATTTGGTGAATAACAAGTTTATAAATCGAAGCTAAAGCAAGTAGAACACGAATTGATGAAATTCTTGCAACAGGGGCAAAAGTGTTAAAATAGTCGATATTTTGTTTTTGAATAAATATTTTTGCAACAAGTCTCATTTTAAAAACAACAATACCGTATGGGTTGATTTTCTTTATGATAACCCATTTACAATTAATTGGTTTTGCTCATAAAGGTAAATCAACTAATTTTCAAGTTTCATTTTGTAAAAGCGAGTTCAATTTAGTTTCCATAGCTTTTTTGTAATAGCCTTTTTTTCAAAACGAAGTATTAGGTGATGAAAATGCTTCTGATAAAGTAGAAGGAAATTTTTCAACAAGATAGGTGTAAAAATCATTTCCAAAATAAAATTCTTTCCTTTGCTTTTTACTCCTTTTCAAAACTTTAGAGGAATCATCAAATCATTTTCGTGAATAGGCACTTGAGAAATTTGAGATAATGGATAAATGTTTTCAAAAAACTCAGTATTTTTTGTCTCAACAATAGTATTGCGCTCTAAAACATCACTTTTCAAAACAAAAAAAATCTATAAACAACACTATGTTCAACATTTCCAATAAACAAACAATCAGAAGTTTTAGACCCTATTTTTTGCTTTGTATTGTCAGGAAGCATAACCTTAATTAAGCACCTCCACACTTTAAAATATTTAAGGCTAGGAGGATAACCTTTCCATAATTTATAAGATGCTTTGTTAGTTCCTTTATGTGGCATTATGTTTTGTAAATGATAAGCAGACATAATAACTTCCCCCCACAAATTTTTTGGTGCAGTCGAGCTAACCAACATTGCATTCATAATTTTTTTTAAAGTTTTATTTTTCCGTTCAGCTACACCATTTAACTTGAGAGAATAAGGAGGAGTAAAATCTCTTGTATTATTTCTTCCTTTTCACAAAAGTCATTATACAAAACATACTTACCACCTCTATCGGATCTAACTCTTTTAGTTATTCTACCAAGTTAATTTTCAACTTCTGCTTTATACAACAAAAATTTATTAGATGTTCCATCTTTATACTTAATCAAATACACTCTAGTATATCTAGAAAAATCATCAATAAAAATAATATAATATTTATTACCACCTTTAGTCATAACTTGTTTTAACTTACCCAAATAAGTATGAATTAAGTCTAATAATTCAGTTTCTCTACCAACAGATGCAAAAAAATTGTTGGTTATTTAGTCTCAGGACAAATTTGACATGTATTCAAACTATCAGTTTTAATCCTATGTATCAAACCTCAAGATTGCATTTTCTTTAAATAAGAAAAATTAACATGTGCTAATCTAGCATGCCAAACATCACAAGATTCAATCAAGTAAACAGAAGGAGAAGCATCATTATTATTCATTTCAGAGACATTGAGTACAAATAATCCCTTATTACAATATCCTTTCTTGACAAAGACATCATTTTTTGTTATTACAATTTTTCCAGACTCAAAAGAAACCTTAACACCAACTTTTCCCAACAATGCTACAGAAATCAAATTTGCTCTAATATTAGGAACATGTAAGACATTATTCAATGCCAAAGTTGTCCCTGAGGTAAGTTTCAATAGAACTTTCCATTTTCTTAATACTCGAGCAATATTAGAATTTTCAAGGTAGACCATCTCATCATTATCCCCTATTAGTGTATATGAAGCAAAAGCATCTTTGCTTGCACAAGTATGTCTAATAGCCCCAAAGTGTATTCTCCAATCCTTAGAAGTGGCTACTAAATTCACTTCAGAAATCACAGCCACAATAACATCATCAATATCATCTCCTTTAACCAAGTTGACCTTTGGTTTAGGAGGTTTCCTATCTCTAGTCATGTTTCTTACTCTCTTTCAGCACAGTGAGGCATGATGACCTAACTTGCCATAAACAAAGCAATCCCCATTCTTTTTCTTAAAGTCGAGGTTAGTAGCTTTCAAGGTATAATCAGACTTATTTGAATTTTCATCGTACCTATTTTGGCTACATTTATGGATTGACTTGTGTTGCACAACATTTGCTTTAGTTGTCAACTCCTTTGCCTTAACAACCTTTGTCTCCTTTTGGTTGGTGTCCTCGATCAAAATTTGTTTGATCAATTCTTGCAATGTCATCTTCTTCTCCTTGTGTTTGAGCAACTGCTTATAGTCATTCTATGAGTTGGGCAGCTTCTCGATCAATAACTCACTCACGAACTCACTTTGCAGGTTGATGTTGTTGTTGTTCAAATTCTCAAGAAACTTTTGATATTTATGGATTCACATCACAATTTCCATGTCCTCGGTCATCTCCCATCAACAATAAGTCCCACACATGAACTTCTGTTTGAAAAAAAATTTCGACAGTATATTTCATGGGCATTGATTCTCATATTGTGTGTGTTTCCTTATAGTTCACTTAGACATCAAACAAATTATTAGATAAAGCATAAAGAATAGTGTGCTTACACACCTTTTTCATGTACTTCCAAGGTTCGATATTAGGTTCGGGTTTTGGTGTGGTGAGAACCTTAGCGACGCCATGCATGTCGAGCAAAGAATGAACACGGTCTTTCCATCTCTTGAAGTTCTCTCCACCAAAAATTTCAGTGTTGGAAACATTTGGAAACGGCTTGGCATACATTAATTGAAGACACAACAGAAGGAAGGAAACCAGGAATTGCAGCTTGAGCAGGCCCGAGAATAGCAATTAAAACGGTGGATCCTCATTGGGTAGCAGCGACAATTGAGACTGAAGTAGGAGCAGTGGGGACATTGGTTGCTTAAGGAGTTTATATGGCAGGAGTTATAGCAGCAGATAAGTCCCATTAGATTGTTGGTTTTGATAGGCGGAAATGAGCACAACAAATGCGTGAGTCGTGTTGACACTGTCTCTAAAGGGATTTATTCTCCTTAGGATAAAACAAGTCATCTCTTAAAAATAGAGAAGCAAGAAATCAACAAGAATATTTAAGAGAACCTAGCAGGAGGAAGAATGAAGAGTAAAATGGTGCAAAGTTGCAATTGATGGCTGCTGTATTGATAGGCTAAAAAGTGAATGTTAGAGAAATAGGAGGGAAGTTGCTGCAAAATAGTGAGAAAATCTTGGATGTGGCTGTTGAACTATTTAGAAGCTAAAGCAGTCAATAAAACGTGACTTTGATCAGTTAATATTGAGGAACAACCAAAATTGTGGTTTTAATTTAGACTTTTGGTTTACAACATATGAGATTAAATATTGGGCCAAAAAATAAATCGATGTATAAAACAGGTCAAGCCTCACGCACAGAAGAGCATTCGGCCTGTTTTTCCTTCAAAGCCCTCACATGTGTTTGAGAGCTCTCTTTATTTATCACCTTACCAAGTCCATTAAATATTTTCTATTATATACATTTCTCATACTCTTCAATTAAGTAATATGGGTTTTGTAATACCCCAAAAAACTTTTAACTCACAACAAAAGCTGATACAACCATAACTGAGGTATAAGCATGTACTGGAATTCTTGCACAGAGATCATATTGGCATTTATCATAGTTGAAATAGTTAATCATAATGCTTGGTACAATTATGCTATTTGGGCAATTATATCAATTGAGGTATTTTACATGAAAATTAAATAGATAACAACAATATTATGGGAATTTATAATTTATATTTGAAATAAATTCCCTCTCAAACTCGAATTTATATCACCACAAAACGTAAATAAAAACTTAACCACTTGACTATTATCCACGTTGGTAACTTGATCATCCTTGACTCCATAAGCTTCTAATATGCAGTAATTAACCATTTTGAAACTATTAAAAAAAAAAAAGGAAAGCCTCCAATAAAGAGCGAATCCGAGACAAGCTTGTTCGACAGGGCCACGTCTTTCGACATTCTGTAACCTAAACCACATCTCATGTTGTCCTACAGTGGGATTTTTCAACGTTAGCATTTGATGCATTTGCGTCTGACTAAAAAATTTTCGTCCTCTGCTGGGCCGAACAAAAAAAGTCTCGTCGTTGTGGTCCTTTTTGTAAATTTTTCATTGGAATCGATGGACGCATGATATGATGCCATCTTTACCGGATCCCATTACGTTATCTCCTGAGGTCATCATTATCTAGTGGCCGACATTGACCGTCCGATTGACAAAAGTTTCCTGGCATCTTCCCATCGTTTCTACCCCTAACCACCATGATATTATTAAAAATATATTAATGGAATTGTATAATTAAGGGGTAAAAATTAAAATAAAAACTCGCATAGAAAGTTATATTTTTATACTTGTTTCACCAAAAACTATTTCTTCAATTGGATAAAAATTCATAAATCATTAATAATTATCAATTAATTATACTCCCTTTGTTTTGGAATATTTGTCCTTTAAAGTTTTGGTACATGGATTAATTATGGAATTAATTAAGATGCCTAATTTTACGTTAATTTAACATTTTTACCCTTTTACTTTCAATCCAGAAATTAATTATTACCATATATATAGTCAAGAGTTTAATTAGAGAAAAGGTATTAGTGAAAAAAATTAATAAATAATCTTTTGAATTTGTAAGATCCCAGATAATTTTAAACAATTTTTTCTTAAACGACAAAGATCTAATAGTAAGGGAGTACTATTTATTCATTCATTTATTCTAACAATTTAGGAACATTTTCTATTCAAAGCTCTAATCTATTTAAACAATTGTTAATGATTTTTTTAAAGAAACGTTAATATACAAATTCGGTTATTGACCTATTAAAATAATATACCATGCTAAGAATATAAACATCAAATACCGGTTGTAAAGAAAACAAAAAAAATATAAATAAAAGGAAAAGAAACATTAAAAAAAAAGACCAAGAGTTCTTAGTAATCATCAAGTCTAGGGACCGTCATCATACAACTTTGAATCACTTCTTGGCTACGCGTTAAACGCCAAGACTCGATGCATTATTCTTGGTACTTTTTCATTTTTTAGAAAATTTTTGTACACATTTAATATAAAATCTCGTTTTTATATTAAATAAATTAAAAATTATTATTTAAATAATTAATTTATTTTTAAAAAAATATATTAAAAAATAATATTTTTTATTTAATTTAATGTAAGTACATTAAATATAAGCAAAAATTTTACTTTTTTTTCTCAGGTTACTGAAGTTTTAATCTTCTCTCTATAGAAACTTTTTATATATATTAGAATCTTAGTGGGAAATTACAGAGAATTTGATTGCAAAGAGAGGCATGGACAAAGGAAAGGAAAAGAAGAGGAGGATTGAAGGAGACGAAGAGAAAAGAAAGAGGCCCAGAGGGGAAGAAGTGGCGGCGGCCACGACGGAGGAGGAGGTGGACGAATTCTTTGCAATATTAAGGAGGATGCAAGTGGCAGTGAAGTATTTTGAGAAGGGCAAAAGAGAAGGGTGGCGGGCAGCGGTGGAGGCTGATGTGGTTGCGGTGGTTGGCGGCGACAGCCACAGTGGTGATGATGATGATCAGGATGACGAGAAAGAGAATATGACGATGATCAAGAACAGTGATCAAGAAGATAAACCAGTGGTGGTGGAAGAGGAGAGCTCTCGGGTTAATTTGGACCTGAATTCAACTCCTGAAGTGGATGTTAATGGATCAACTTAGTCAAACATAACAAAGCTAGTAATCCCAATTAGATCGTCATCCAAGTCAGGCCACAGTGAGCGGAGGAGTTCAGGGAGGACTTTCTGGAGGTGGAGCATGATGAACGGGAGGTTTTCTTTAAATTTCTGTTTCGTGATCTTCCGTTTCTTGAATTTTGTTTTAAGGAGGACTTGCTTAATTAGTTGTAATCGCACTGAAGAGTGACATAATATATTTGCTAATATATAGTAGGCATTAATTATGTTTAACATAATTAATCAACTAAATTTGACAATGGATTGATTTCTTACAGTTTCTTTATGTTTTGCATTCACATGTTAATGTTTTCAAAAGTGTAGTTCTTTTTTTTTTCTTTTATGGGGGCTGAAGTCTTTCAATTGTTTTCTTTCATTCCAGCCGCCTTCCTTGATAGTGCTGCCGGTTGAGAATGCGAGTAGCTAGTTTCATTCAATTCCAAGTCTTTTTTTTCTTCTTTTTTCGAAATGTGTAATTCCATTTGAGTATGAACGAATTCGGTCTCTAATTTTCTTAGAGAAACATTTAGTGAGTTGGTTTGGAGAAAACGGTTTCCACAAAAATTTAAGTTGAAAAGTAATTGTAGTATTATGCTCTTATATTACTTAAAAATTAAGATTAATTGCCGTTTATAAGTATTGTTTTTAAATTATTGAAGTGACAATATATTAGTAGATAAGTTTAACGTGTGATCATCAAATGATATAATTGACAATAATTAGCATTATTTATAGAGATTCAAACAAAAAATTATTGAATTAAAACTGCATTTTTAAGATCCTTGAAGAGTTATTATAATATTATACTTTTACATCGTTGAAAAATTAAGGATATTAGTCATTTATAAATATATTACTCTCTTAAACTACTAAAATATCTTTTCAACAATAAAATATTAATACATTCTGATCAACAGGAAAATACCTCCTTGCCCTAAACAACTAATTGTAGCTGCCAACACTATACTATTGAACCCTCTACCTGGAACAATATATTTTTTACTCTTAACCCACCATAATCGTTAAATCACTGAGCCACCCTTGGCCAAAGACTACTATGCCGACTCCAGTTTCAAACTGTTGAGTCATTGCGTCACTTCGTCGTTAAAGCATCGGTAGTGTACCAAATTAGCTTGGCCATGGTTCATGAACTAACGGTTCTAGTTCGTGAACCGTTAATCTTGGTTCAACGAAAGCTTGAACTTGAACTAGACTGTAGCTCTCTGGTTTGTTCCGGTTTAGGTCCGGCTTCATATTTGACCAGGTTTAATCGGTTAAACTGCAGGTTTTAGTCAAGTTCAACCTGCCAATTTTTTGAATTTTGTAATCAATTTTTATCTCGTTTCGTTTTCCGCTTTGATAAAAATATTCTCATTTAAATATCAACGTTTGAATTCCCTTGAAATTATCAGCTTTTAGGTTTTGGTTGGGTCGAAGATGGGAATTTTGTTTTTCGATTGCACGTTGAAGCATTTCGGTGTTGCCGCTTTTACTAATTTGTTCTAATTGCTTGGTGGTGTTGTCCCATTTGATTTTTTGTGTTTACAGGTAGTCTAAATTATGAACCTTTGATTTTAAATTGGTGAGTTTCTTATTATGAAATTTGGTTTAAATGCCATGCAATTGATTATATTGAATTGTTCTTTTCGTTAATTTTCAAGGTCCAATTAGGTTATGAATGGATTTCTATCTGGAACGTTATTTTGAATATGGGTGAAGATGGGTAGATACTAGTAAATTTTGGATGGTTTTGATTTGAGCTGATGGAAAGAGAGTTGCTGTTTACTCAGGGAACAAAGGTTTGTAAGAGAGAGAGAGGAAATCAATGATGAAGAAGAAGGAGCAAGGGCATGATATATGTTGGCATATGTCTCACGTATCACATCATAAAAATTGATAGAATCTGTTAATTTGAGTTGACAGTATTAATAATTAGGGATGTAATAAGAGTTTTTTGAAAATTCAATGACGCAATCAGATTTTATGATTTACCTTAGGGACAGTAATGTAATTTATTATTATTTTTTTATTTTTGCTTTTGTTCATTAGGGATGTCAATTTGTATTATCGTATCGTGTTATTTATATATCATACATTATTATACATGATATAAATATTACAAAATTTGAATTTATGTCTTGTTTTAATCGTGTACTCACAAATAGTGTTATTATGTGAGAAATTGACAGTTTTACTGTTCATTCATTTGTTTTGTTTCGAATTTCCATTATTTCTATAGTAGCTCTTTCTTTCTTGAGAAGCCAAAGAACCAATTAGTGTTGTTTTACATAGACTTTTCCTGACAGGTGACAACGAATCCTTCCGTTGGTAGGTGGCTGAAGACCCTAGATATAGCAAAGGTCAAAACTGAAAAGCATTTCTATAATTGATGGACTACAGCGTACAACCTAGTTTAAAGCAAACCAATAGGTTTAATCCTTCATTAAGGTTATATCAGACATCTTTCCTCTTACACACAAAATATTCGAGTTTAAGAAACAACAATTAGTGGGAGTAGTCTTTTGCTTTGGCAGATTTAGTGGTAGGACTTCACAAGGGAGCAAAAACAAGGTGTGCAACGAAAAGAATATGTGAATTCAAGTATTTATTGGTGCAAATTGGTTTGATTTGCTGCTAGGGAATCTAACTACTATTTGTATGAATGTCTCAACTAAAGGGCCATTCCCAAAGAGAACTTGTTTCTAGTTGAATATATAGAGGAAATTGCACACCAAATACCCATTGGAATTTTTTTAATTTCTTGTGCTTGACCTCATTGTTTTTCTTCTTACAATTTTTTTCTCATTCATGCATGAGGCTTTCAAGTTTTTTTTTACATCTTGACATTTACGTCGAGTTGACCCCATTCCTTTGTTTTCTTCCTCATCGTGTCAATAAGTAAACCTAGATGTTTATAAGCCAATAGACTAATGATCGACCAAGTAAATTCAGGACATTGAAGTCATTTTGATATTGTGAATTAATCATTAACAATTTTTAAATGTTAAAATCGATTTGAATATAAAGAATAACAATTATTTTTTGTTGTAAGTAAAAATAAAAAAATTAATAATATTAGCAATTAATAATAATTTAAAAAATGAAAAGATAATAATATTTTTAAATGTCAAAATCAATTTTGGTGTGGATGGTTTTCTATTTTTCAATTGTTTTATGCATTTTTATTTGGGATTTTGTTCTTTTATGTTCAGTTTTCTATTGGCGTTCATTTGGTTACCAATTTTCAATTGGTGGTGCCGGGTTTCCATTTCCAATTTGGTTTTTATTTGATATTTTGTTGATTTTAATTTTGATTTCTAATAAATTTCCAATCATTATTCAACCGGTTTTCATTTTGTATTCTATCTATTGAATTTTGGTTGGTATTTACTTGACTAATCTATACATTTGAATTTATATTTTTGGTTTCTAATTGATTTTCAATCTTTTAGTAGTCAATCGGTTTCTAAATGGTGTTCATTGGTTTAACTAGATTCATGGAATGTTATTTCAGTTTTCAAACAGTATTAAATCAATTTTCAATCTTTATTATTTTGGCACCAATTAGATATATGAAATGATATTTTAGTATCCGAACAGTAATCAGAGGATATTCAATCAATTTTCAATCGATATCGATCATTCTCCAATCAAATTCATGAAAAATTATTTTGGTATTTATTGTGGACCATACCCACAAGTTAAACTCATCCATTAAGGTATTTTCTGTTTTAGACTCATGGGTCCTCATGGTTTTATCTCTAAAAAGGCGCTTCAGTGGTTTAAGGAAAGAAAATGCTTATAAGCGACTTTTGGCATCGACTTATAGGCGATATAGGAGTATGATACTATAATAGCCCCCAATCGAGACTAAAGGGTTAAGGAACACAACTTTACCTCGACAACTTTTCGCTCAAGTTCTTACAAACGACACCAATTATTGTGGACCATGTTAGCACTAAGCTTATCTACCGAAATATTATCCGCTCTAAACTCATGAGAGTTTTATAGTTCTAATGGTGTTGGTCCAAAGTGCTCTTCAAGAGGTGACATGATACCTGCCTTGGGCAACCTAGATGAGGACATAATTGATGTCAATAGAGCTCTCAACGCTTTAAATTAGGAGTCATCTATTCCTGCAAATAAAGCAGCATGAGTGGTACAATTTCATATTTGTACTATCTTTGTTGCCTTAGGGATGAGCACTCTACTATTTGGATATTTGACATTTTTTGGATTGGCTTTTTGGAGACTTAACAACAATAAAATCTTTTTTTTGTTTAAAAGTTATATTATCAAACCCCTTAATTTGGACTGAGAAGCTATTATAATGATATGTTCTCACATCGCTTATGAATTAAGATCAATAGTCGCTTATAACCAACTTCCTCTTTTAAAATACTAATGCGTCGTTTTAGAGATAAAACTGTAAGGGTCCATAAGTTTATAGCGGACAATACTTTAGTGAATGGATTTAGAATATGATCGTTAAGGGACATAATGCACAACAATATTCAAAGAATAATCAAATGAAATTCAACTGGTTTTTAATCTTTTATTTTTGGTCAATAGTAGGAACGTAAATGATCATGTGCGCATCATAATAGTGCACATGGATGATACACGCAAATAATGTAAATCCGAATAATGGATACATAAGCCATGTAAATTTTAAAGTATAATTGTGTTAAGGTCCCTTGTGTTTTCTTTGTGTGCTTTCACAAGGATTATTGAAGTTCTATAATGGGAAATTACCATCAGGATCGTCGAAATAAATGGAAATTACATGCATGGATCTCTAAGTTTCAATATTCTGCGCAAACGATCCATCCACCTAAATCATGCAAACACATGTGTTTATATTATGTTTTTAATTGTAGTTTCCTTAAAAATACTTATTATGTGCTATTTCTTTGTAATTGGCTGTAATTTTTGTTTTAGTTTTATTTTAACTTAAAAAATATACTGTATATGTAAAAAATCAAACTAAAATGTTTTGTTTTAAACACCTGGGACCTACATTTTTTTAGTTTTTATTCTATTCTTATTCAGTTGTTTTTTATTTTATTAAATATACTAATTATATTTTTTTATGGTTTAGTTTTTATTTTATTTTATTTTTGTTTTCAGCTAAAAAATCATGCTATATGTAAAAAGAATAAACAAATGAGAGTTTTTTTTTAAATAAACTCTAAACTCAAAACAAAATAACAACAAAATAAAAATAATGTGTCATTTTTTGGTGGTTTAGTTTTCGTTTTAATTTTTTGTACTGAAAAATATATTTAGAAATGAAATCAAACAATTGAGAGTTCACTTAAAAAAAAACTTAAAACAAAATAAAAAACATAATGAAAACATAATATAAATAAAATATAAACAGTCTTTAAACAAAGGAAAAAACACAATAAAAAACAAAACAAAAACTCTTCATTTTAGCTCGAGGTGAAAATGAGCCAAACCAGTTTTGGTTCGATAAGAATTTGTTTTATGATCAATTTGATACATAAATGAGTAAGTTTTGGCATTCGATATGAAATGTTCAAATTTTGGTTCAAATTTGAAATAAACTAACCAACAAAATTCAAATCAAAATCTAAACAAGTTTGTAAACCCTCCTAAATTTAGACAGTGAAATGTAAACATAAAATATAATTCAAATCAAATTTAAACTTGAACAAGAAAGCCTGAACGCATCAAAATACCCCTTTGTCACAGTTATAGTTGAGAGCCATAACAGAGTCATGATTAAGGTGCAAACATAATGGGATAGCTTCATTCATATCCCTTGTTTCATGGAAAATAAATGAGAGTCTTCAACCTCATGATCAATTCAGGACTACCTCATGGGACAAACTAACCACTCAATATGATTGCATCATCCCAGCATTGTGATCGGAAATACAAAATTTATCGTAGCCATAGAATTGGAATGAAGATTGAACAGCCAGATATGGTCATGATCAAGATGCGATGATGGTGTTGAAAAGGGGAACACTAACTGCATCAACACAATGTTTACTCGTCTCGAGTTAAAAAAGAACCAGAAAAAAAAAACAAGTGGAGTGTTTAATTTTAATAGATTGAGTGGTAAATAACATAAGCAAATTGCTGATTGTATAATGAAAAAATTGAGAGGCTGACACGTTTTTTGAGAACACCCAGACTGATTCAGTATTTAATTCAACAATAATTTCCGCAACCAATGGGCTTGTAGTTCACCAGCGTTAAAAGGTCGTGTGTTCGATTTTCGATGAGAGCAAATAAAATGACTTATAATAAAAACAACAATAATTTCTGCAAATAATGGTTAGTCCAAATGGTCACATAGAAAAAGTAATTCAAGTCAAACAAGCCTATATCATTAAAAATTTGATTTATCAAATATCATGTGAGCAATCAATAAAGTGAGAAAACAACTTCACAGGATGGTGAAACTCAGTATGGGGCTTCCAGGTATAGACATGTCCAACTAAACAATGCTTAATTCTACCTACCATTTAAGTTTCCATCAACTGCGACGGTGGTGGGCTTGTTTTTGTCTTCTCGTGACCTGCAAAATTTTTGATTTACTTTATTGTCATGGAAACATTAACACCAGCCGATAAGAAGTAGCATAATTTTTGCATAATTTTTATCAAATCTAAAAAGACATCACTACAGCCGAATACCTGCCATAAACCCCACGAATCTCCACTTCTCGCCACTCTTGAACAAGGGCACAGCAACAACACATCAAATGCGAAAGAAAATCATCAATAAATCCTCCCTGCAGGATTAGGAAAAACATTGCCATGATTAAGATTAAGAAATCTAGTTCGACTGACATGAGATCATGATTTAGCGCTTCAAGCCACCAGGATCATTATTGATGCTCATATTGCTTGCAAATACAAGCTTTTAACCATCAATTACAGAAGCATTATTCATTAGCATATTGTTTCAATGCAAGTGTTTTACCTCAGGCTCAAGTCTAAATATTCTGCACTAAAAAACTCCAAACAAAAGCATAATAAGAATCATAAATACATGATTGCATTCCAACCATATTTCCAGATAAGGGACACCATTTGTACAGTGGATAATGACAATTGAAAGTTTCCTATTTTGTCCAGATGATTGACACCATAAGAAAAACTCATCATCACTGGTAAAGAGGAATTACCGTGATATTCAGCATCTTGCGCAGCTTCCTTCTAACACAGCAAGTGTAGCAACAACATGACAAGATCAATGAATAGGCCATCAAATCATTGCATGCTTCGGCAGATGCTGAAAAACAAACAGTCATGCATAAAATCTCAGTATTTTGAAATTCAGTGACATAAAAATGTACTCCAAATAATGGACCCAGCTAGCTATGTTCCTATGCCGGTCAAGAATGTGGCTATTCATTCAGTCATTATCAGCTTGATTGA
>CAODLS012627053.1:0-17283 GCA_948243855.1 Flueggea neowawraea
CAGCGTTTCGAACGGAATGGTGGTCGGAAACAGCACGCCACTCTTGCCTAGTGGAAGGCATCGGCAGAGAACCACCACGTGATGCGGCGACACCACAGGCCGTGCCTTCCATTGAAATCCAAGTAGCTCCAATTCCTCTCCGCCTAACCAAAAATAACGAAAACGAAGAAAACCCTAGTGGTTTAGAGAGTAAAAACCCTTAAATTGAAGAAAATAGGAGCCAAGGACAATGGAAGGAAAGACAAATCGGAGAGTGAGAAAGAAGAGTACCTGAAAGAGGAGAGTGGGGAGAGTATGATTTGGGGGCTTTTGGGAAATAGAGGGTTTTGGGAGGGCTCCGAGTGTAAATTGTTAAGAAGTTGACACGGAGAAACAAAGAGATGATTGATTGGGCAGGAAGAAGAATTTTCTATAGCTGGAGACTGGAGTTTGGGTTTGTTGCCGGTTTGAGAACTGCTGGTTCCGGCTCAGGAATCGACGGTTTTGATTTTTAAAATAGAGAAATCAAAATTAAACTATAATTTTTATGGTTTGATTCGGTTTTAATTTAGTTCGGTTTTAATTTCAGTTTTAATCTATTTTGGTTCTGATTTTGACCGGTTTTAACTGGTTAAACCGTCGGTTCTGATTCAGGTTCGGTTCCCTCGTTTTTTCTGAAATTTTATTTTTAATCTATTATTTTATCCCGTCAATTTTTTTCCGGTTTGTAAATTTTGTTATATTCAATAATTAATTATAGTACCAATAATACATTATATTCGAAAGATTTTTTTTAATAATTTTAAAATAAATTAATTATTCTACTAGTAATTACATCACATAATTTTAAATAAAATTTAAAAAAACTCATTAAATTTTATTAAATGTAATGAAATAAAAAATAACTAAATTAAACTATAGTAAAAAAAGTAGGAATTTGAAAAATATAATTGAAAAAAATAAATTTGAGAAATATAGAAAACGTTATTGCAATAATAAAATATATAAATAATTAATAAGAGCAATTTAGAGAAAAATAAATTTTTGAGAGAGAAGAAATAGTGTGAAATTGGTAGGAATATGGTATAGGTATTTATAGGGTTGAACAAAAAAGGGAAATGGCGGTTCGAACTACCGGTTCAACCTGCGGGTTGAACCAACAATTCGAACCGCCAGTTCGACTGTTTCTAGAGAATGAAATTGGAATCTAAACCGCAACCCTTCGGTTTTGGTCGGCAGGTTCCGGTTCGATTCCAATTTTGACCGGCCCGATTTCGATTCGGTTTGTCAGTTCTGGTTCAAATTTTACATGTCTAGCTGGAGAGGCTCTCGCCATTTATAGAGCACTTCATCTCGAAGACATGCTCTTTTCACGTCTTCTCTTGGCTCGTGTATCTTACACTCTTTCTCTGTATAATTTCCACCTTCAATCTAGGGGTGGCCACGCTGCCAAGGTTTACGAATCGACGGTTCCAGTTCGTGATCCACCAGTTCAATTCAACGGGGTTGAACTTGAACCGAACTGTGACTCCACAGATTGGTGCGATTTCGAGTCGGTTTGGGTTCGGTTCTGAGTTTGACCGGATTTGACAAGTCAAACCGGTGGTTCCTGTTTCAGTTCGGCCTGTTTTATTTTTTTTAATTAATTTTGTAATCAATTTTTATCGTAGTTCGGTTTTCCGCTTTGGTACCGATTTGAATTTGTTAAATGTACTTTTAAATATAGATATTTTTAGCAAATTTTAACTACATTTCTATTTGATAAGTAGTTAATTTTCACAAATGAAAAAAAAAAAGATAAATGGTATATAATTATAATAATTATTAATCATTTGGTGTACAATATTTTTTTTCAATGGAAATGTACAAACAATTGGTGCACAATTGTAACAATTAATACAAATACAAGATTAGAATTAGAAACAGTTACTTTATACAAGTGAAAAAAAATAAAAAAGGTTGAACTGCCAGTTGAACCCGCTAGTTCTAAACTATGAGAAACTGACAGTTCAACAGTTTTAAGAACCCTTGAACTGGAACTAACCCGTGAACCTTTTTTTCACTGTGTCAGCTCTGGTTTCGAGTCGATTCCAGTTTTGTCTGGTCCAATTATGCGGGTCCGGTTCGATTTTGCTATGTCTACTTCAATCTACTAAAACCTAGGAATAAAACTTGGAATTGTATATGCATATTGTCTATATATACCTATATAACTTGAATTGATTTGTTGGAGGATCAAAGCATTTAAGCATATATGAAAAAACTTCTATAACAAAATTTGCATCATTCAACATAATAAATTTTGTATCATTCAACCAATAAAACTTTAACACAATCCATCTTTTAAAACTTTAAATTCATTGATAAAGAAATTTGTACTTGTTTCCTTATTTTCTCGCCAAAGAAAACAATGCTACTCTTTAAAGCGTGTCAGAGAATTTTTAGTTTTCTCAAACTGGAATGGCTCAATCAAACTTTAGTTATACAATTGTAAATAAATAGAGTGAAACAAATTTATTGAATCACTCCTTGATAAACAATTAATGAAACGTGATGACAAAAGCAAAAACCAAAGTTGATAGAATTTATAAAAAAAAAAAGAAGGAATCTTAATGCCAAAGGTGTGTAATATAATGTAAGTAATGCCTCTACTTTCCAAAAATGAAAGCCATGTATACTTCTGCAACTTGCTAATGAGACTCCTCATTGACAAAAACTAAAAACCTTTACATCCTCCTTTATCGAATTATCCCAACAGCTTGTGTAGATTATCAATAAATAAACTTAGAACTTGAAAAATAGTAAACAAATACTTGGGGAGCTATTAAGCTTATTTTATTCAGTACTAAAACGCAGCTTTATATAGGCTTGACAAAATAGAAAAATCAGAAAGTGCATCCACATTTTACATGACCTATAATGTGGCTAAGATAAAGGAAGACTAATTCAAACACTTAATTGTACCCTACAAACCAAGGTTTATTTAACAAGAAATAACAAACTCAAAAGCTCATATCTAACAAATCCTCCCTTAAACTGAACTACAAAACTTGCACTCAGTTTACCCTTTCACTGATACGTACTCTAAGTTGTTCTCTTATCTTCAAGAACATGTCTAATGTCATTGGTTTTGTCATCATGTCAGCTAACTGGTCTTTAGAGCCATAATACACCAAATCAACTACACCATCTCTGGTTAAATATTGAAGAAAATAGAATTGAACATCGATATGCTTACCTTACCATACAGGACAAGATTCTTCGAAAGCTTAATTGTTGAATTATTATCACAAAAAAATGGTGCACTTACTTTGATTGTGAGCTAATTTCTTGAGAATTCTTTGCATCATAAACTCTTCCTCTATTGTAGAGAGCATCACAACTGGTTATTTTTTAGAACTCCAACCCACAGCTACAAAACTTAGTTTAAATATGTAACCTGATGTGCTTTAGCGATCTTCAAGATCTCCTGCATAATCACTGTTAGAGAAAGCAATTAAATTTTCTTTAACCCTATTCTTATATAGTATTCCCATTTCAGTTGTTCCTTTTAAGTACCGAAAGATCCTTTTTACGACCTATTGATGTAACTCAGTAGGTGCCTCCATAAAGCAACTTATCAACCTTACCACATACATAAGATCAGGTTTGATGGCAGTTAAGTACAAGAGACTGCCTACCATTTGCCTGTAATTGGTGGAATCAACCTTTTTACCTCCTTCATCTTTCAAAAGTTTGCAGCCAGGCACATAGGAGTTTTTATAGAATTATAGTTCTCCATTTCAAATCTTTCAAGTACCTTATTAGCATATTTCTTGTGGGTTATGTAGATTTTGGTTGAACTTCGAACTACTTCCACTCCGAGGAAATACTTCGTTCTTCCAAGATCAGACATCTCAAACTCTTACTTTATTAACTTCTTGAACTCCTCAAACATCTTTTGATCATTCCCAGTAAAAATGAGATCATCTACATACAAACTAACGATAAGAATCCTTCCATCGCCACCACTCTTTATGAAAATAGAGTGCTCACTTGAACACCTTTCAAAACCTTCTTTGAGAAAATAGGACTCAATTTTGTTGAACAATGCTCGTAGGGCTTGTTTGAGACCATACAATGCCTTTTTTAACCAATAAACTTTATCCTTAGCACCTTTCACTTCATAATCTCGTGGTTGTTCAATGAAAATCCTTCAGTAATTTCACCATGAAAGATAGCATTTTTAATATCAAGTTGGCACACCTCTGAATCTCTGCTAGCTGCAAGTGCAAGTATCAGTCTAATAGTGTTCCAACGAGCCACCAGAGCAAATAATTCAGTATAATCAATGTCGATTTGTTACATGTATCCTTTTGCGATAAGCTGAGCTTTATGTTTTTCCACTTATCCTTTCTCATTTAGCTTAGTCTTGAAGATCCACTTTAGGCCTATGTTTTTAGCTCCTTTTGGCAACTCAGTTAATTCCCATATGCCATTTCTTTCAATAGCTTGAATTTCCAAGTTCATGGTTGTTGAACCAATGGTGTTTAACATTTGAATCCCCTTATGTTTTGATGATGAACGAAATTAAGTTTGATACTTAACATTATATATGTGTCCGTCTTTGCTTAACTCGAGTTAGAAATATGTTAACTCGAGTAATCCAAGTGAACCAGAGACGAGAAGGAAACTGGACTTCCAGACATAAATTAAGACATAATGTAACTCGAGTTATAATGATCAATAACTCGAGTTGAACGGTCCCAAGATAACTCGAGTAAACCTGCAATATAACTCGAGTAAAGAAGGCATCCAAAAGAAAGATCATCAGACCTGAAGAAAGATAATTCAACTCGAGTAACATGAATTTATAACTCGAGTTGTCCAGGATTTAGATAACTCGAGTAGCAAGTACGAATAACTCAAGTAACAGGTGCATCCTAGGCCACTATCTAAAAGCTTCAACGCTAGTTAGTAGGGTTACAACACGAGTTGTACATATAATGAATAACTCGAGTTAGTAATGACAATAACTCGAGTTACATATTCCAGAGTATTAGAGGGATAAATTCAACTCAAGTATCTAGTTCACATCTCGAAGAAATCAATCAAATAGAAAGCATGAAAATCACTTCTAACTCGAGTTACATATTACAATAACTCGAGTTATCGTTGGAGAAAAAATAATTATACCTAAGACTGATAAGATCAGAGTTCAAATGTAGATGCTCAATGGATCCAATGGTCATATTCATGGATAACTCGAGTAAGGGATATCTTCAACTCGAGTTATACATCCAGAAGTCGCGATGTTCATAAGGCTTACTCGAGTTAGCCAATGGATAACTCGAGTTACATACTGTGTCAGAGCATTAAATGCAGGGTTGCTCTATCTCACAACGACTATGATTAATTCTCCAATGACTAGTACGACTTAAAAAGGTATAAATAGACCTAAGACACTTCAGAGAAGTACTTCCAACAACTTGATATCATCTTCCAACAATATCAAGCTTTCTTGTGCTCACATTTGCTCTTCATTTATTCATCTCTCAAAAGTGCTTTTACATTGGCAGTTCTACTCTACTTTGAGAGTGATATATTACATTTTCGTTTCTCACTTCAAGTGAAAATCATTGTAATAGGGAGAGAATAGTTTTCTTGTTGTCTTAAAAACAATAGTTGTAGTTGAGTGGTTTAATCTTGCACCTTAGAAGCAAGAGTGTGTAGAGATTGCCTTCACCCATTGAAGAAGGAAGTTATAGTGGATTCAAAATCTCAAGGGAAAGCTTAAGGAGTGGATGTAGGATAAGAGAGTCGAACCGTGATAAATATTGGTTTTGATTTCTCTATCCATTATCTCTTTACATTTAGTATTTGTGTGAATTGGATAAATTGTTCCTATTTTGCTTTTGCTTATCTTTAATATTTTGATAATTGCAAAAATATTTTTAAACAAGTTTTAAAGTAAAAAATCCAATTCACCCCCTCTTAGATTGCCATTTCAGACCAACAATTGGTATCAGAGCTAGTTCTCTTGAACTTGGCTTAACATCCTAAGAGAAAATATCCAAATGGCATCCATGAACAACATGTCTAAATATGAGGGTTTATCTATTAATCGTGCTCCCTTTTTTTATGGCAGTGACTACATATATTGGAAGACAAAGATGATGAGATTCTTGAAATCAAAAAGCATTGATGTGTGGCAAATTATGGATGAAGGCCCATTTGTTCCTACCAAAGTGGTTGATGGTGAAAGAGTTGAAAAGTCAAAGGAAGAGTGGAATGAATATGACAAGAGGCTTATCTCATTCAACCATAAAACTATGCACATCCTCTTTTGTGCACTTAGTAGAGATCAATTCAATAAGGTACAACAATGCCAAAGTGCTCATGAAATTTGACATACTCTTGAAGTGACTTATGAAGGAACCAAGCAAGTGAAAGAGAACAAAGTGTCCTTACTTATTCATAAATATGAACTCTTCAAGATGAAGCCAGATGAATCGATACAAGCCATGTTTGATAGATTCAGTGACATCATCAATGGTCTCAAAGATCTTGGAAAGACTTATACACATTCCGAGCTAGTAAGGAATATTCTTCGTTCATTGCCAAAATCTTGGGCACCGTAAAAAATGCTATTCAAGAAGCAAAGGATCTCTCAATATTACCTTTGGAGGATCTCATGGGATCACTGTTTACTCATGAAATGAGCATGAAGGAAGAAGAGGAAGAAATAGAAGAGAAGAAGGAGAAGAGTATAGCACTTAAAGCCTCAACTTCAAAGACCAAAATTTCGAGTAATAGTGAGGATGAAGAAGAAGATGAAGAATTTGCTCTTCTCACTAGAAAATTCAAGAGATTTCTCAAGAAGAAGAAATTCTCCAAAAATCCATACAAGAAATAAGGTTCAAAAGACTTCTCATATAATAAGGAGAATAAAATCATTTGCTATGAATGCAAGAAGCCCGGTCATATCAAATCTGAATGTCTTCTCCTAAAGAAAGCCAACAAAAGGTTCAAGAAGAAAAGCAAAGCAATGTTGGATACTTGGAGCGATAGCAATGATAGTTCGAATGATGAAGACAATGAAGAAATTGCCAACCTATATCTCATGGGAATTAGAGATGATAAGGAAGAAGAAGACAATGAGGAAAATGAGGCAAGTGATTCTTATACTCATGAAGAATTACATGAAGCATTTGAATCATTGCATGATGAATTTCGGAAGCTTGTTATCAAGAATGTTGCATTAAAGAAAATTGCTTGTGAACTTGATAAAAAGGTTGATGTCTTGCAAAATGAAAATGATTGCTTGAAAAAGGAGAATGATGGGTTAAAGAGTGAACTTGATAAATGCCATGCTAGTAACAATGATGATTTATTGAATGAAAATGTTTCTTTAAAGAAGAAGATTGTATGGCTTACTAATATTTCTTATAAACTTACTCAAGGAAAAGAAAACTATAACAAGCTCCTTGGTAGTCAAAGGTTGTCCTTATCCAAAAATGGCTTGGGATATGATTACAAAAAATGACAATAAATCATATCATACTAGGTTTGTTAGTCCACATGCATCATTTCCATTCTCTACTTGCAACTATTGTAGCAAAATAGGTCATAAACTTATTCTTGCAATATTAGAAATAATGCCTACATTGGTGTAAAGAAGGTGTGGGTTCCCAAAGGAACTATCCTTCCTAACATGATTAGGACTAACCCATATGGACCCAAAAGACAATGAGTGCCAAAAACAAGAAATTGAAATTGACTTTTGTAGGTATGCATGAAGGCCAATGAGAGTTCAAATACTTGGTATCTTGATAGTGGTTGCTCCAAGCATATGACCAGAGATAAAAGTCAATTATCCAAACTTGAGCTCAAAAGTGGTGGATATGTAACATTTGGAGACAACACAAAAGGAAAAATCATAGGTAAATGTGAAGTGGGTAAGGAACCTTCACCAATCATTAGAAATGTTTGTCTTGTTGATGGATTGAAGCATAATTTGCTTAGTATTAGCCAATTGTGTGATGTGAATAATTGTGTTGTCTTTGAATCATCACATTGCATCATTGGAAGCATTAAGGATAGAAAAGTTTTATTCATTGGTTATAGGCATGAAAATGTTTATGTTGTAGATTTGAATGATTCAAAATCCTTTAATAAAAAATGTCTTTCAGCTTTCAATGAAGATACATGGACTTGGCATAAAAGATTAGGACATGCAAGCATGGATTTGATATCAAAACTTTCTAGAAAAGATTTAGTTGTTGGTTTGCCAAAATTGAAATTTGAAAACAATGTTGTGTGCAAAGCATGTATTAAAGGAAAGAATACTAAAACATCTTTCAAAAGCAAATGCATGGTTTCTACATCTAGACCACTTGAATTATTGCATATGGATTTGTTTGGTCCAACATCTACCATAAGTCTAGGTGGTAAACAATATGCATATGTCATTTGTCATGGCCCAAGTCAGGTCGTGACCGGCGTATGAGGCGAACCATCTATAGAAATCCGACCCATTTCGCATAAGCCTCAGTGTACATACATGCTACCTAACTTATCCAAACATTTATTTAAAACATTTATAAATCTAAAATGTTTATAAGTAAAACAAAACCATATATATATACATATACATAGGAAAATAATATCAGTAAAATCTAAAACCATTAGAGATAATGTAAACATCCCAAAATACAAAATGTGTAGCCTAGTATCCCAACAGTAGCCCGATATGAAGCTCTAACGACTGAACAAAAGTAGAGTCCGAACGATGGACTCTCACTATAGAGAAGAAGTGCCTCACTAGGATCGAGGTACTGAAATGATGCTGAGCGTCCAAAAAAAATATCACCTAAAAAGAGTTAAACATGGACAACAGAAGAGAAAGGGGTAAGAATCCTTAGTGAGGAAACAACACTCCATATTGGCTCCAGGCCTCACAAATTCATTTTGCAAAAACGTTCGCATCAGATCATACAACATGCATTCAGACAGTATACAAAGTATATATACTTATATATGTGGATTCATAGTATGAGACCAGTGTAAGTTCCATACTAGCAGTGTGGACTCTGCCACCTGACTACTTTAAAGTGTATATCTGGCCGGATACACGGTCACCCTATTACCCCGGTAACTAGGGCCTTGACAAAGCATTGGTATACCAAAGACTACGTACCCCATAACTAGGTGTCCACATACCAAAGTGTTATATACATAATATTGCATAGCTAATCATGCATATCATAGTTTTCTTTATTTCATCTTATACAAAATACTCTTTCATATATATATATATATATATATATATATATATATATATACATACCTGTAATACCCCGCCCATTTTTGACGTGTCTTCTGTAGCGTTTTGATCAGTCTCAATTTGTTCCAATCTATTTTTCGTCCTAATATTTGGAGTTTGAGGATGTTGAAAATGTGAATTTGTCAAAATGTTTGGGGTTAAGTTGATCTTGGTTCGATCTTGAATAATTGGAGTGTTGAGTGGTTGATTAATGATTTTGGAAAGAAGTTACTCGAGTAAGATGAGAGTGTTGCTCGAGTGAAATGGGTAATGGATTACTCGATTAAGTAGTTGGTGTTACTCGAGATGTTACTTGAGTAAGAGATCCTGTTACTCGAGTAAGCCAAAACTTAGATGAATTTCTGGAAAAAATCTTACTCGAGTAAGAAGAGGTGTTACTCGAGTAAGAGGGGTGTTACTTGAGTAAGGTTGGGTTGTCACTCGAGTGAGCTATGCAGTTTGGCTGAACGACTAGTAGTTTTGCGCAGGGGTCTATATATACTCCCACATGATTCTTTCGGTCTTTCACTCCCATTTCTCACTCAAATCACTCCCATTCGCTCCGAAATCATTTCCAATTGTTCTCCATCCTTCCTAGTTGTCTCTTGAGGTAAGATTGTGTTTTCATACCTCACATTTAATCATTTATTCAAGTTTGTTCATATTAGGGTTTTTGGTAGAATGTTCATATGTTCAGTTCTGAGATGCTTCTGTTATAAGGATGGTTTGGGGTTGTTAGATCGTACTTTTGGGTGTCTAAAAGCACTTAGATTAGGCTTGTAATCATAAGTATTAAGGATGTTCATAAATGGGTTTGGTCATCTCATTTTTGGTCAATTTTCGGATGATTTCGAGT
This sequence comes from Flueggea neowawraea, assembly GCA_948243855.1. Lineage (NCBI taxonomy): Eukaryota > Viridiplantae > Streptophyta > Magnoliopsida > Malpighiales > Phyllanthaceae > Flueggea > Flueggea neowawraea. Next base: position 10,140 of record CAODLS012627053.1, read on the forward strand.
TGTTATGAAGGATTCAATCATATATTGATGTTCAGAAGGTTGATTATGGTCAATGTGGGTGGAATCGAGTGGATCAAATTCTGAAAAATTATGGGCAAGTGTGTCACTTGAGTAAGTCTTTTGTGTCACTCGAGTAAGCCATAGCTTTGAATTACTCGAGTGAGCAATTGTGTTACTCAAGTAAGCTATGGGTCTGAGGGACTAAAGTTGTAATTTTTGTATTTTGGTGATTTCTAAGAGTTATGAGTCTAATTTGAAGATTTTAACTACATGGAGGATTAATTGCTAAATTTTGAAATATTTGAGGACTAAAGCATAATTTTACAGAGGTCGGGGACCGTGTTAGTGTAAGCCCTAGCCCCAATTCATTGTATATGTACCTTTTATTTTGGAAATAAAAATATGAGGCATTAGTTTTATCATTCATTTATTTTCTATGCATATATGGTTGATAAAATGTCCATGAATGAATATTCGACACTTGAGTTATCAAGGTTGAAGACCTTGATAGTAGAACCTGGAAGTGATAAAGAATTTCATTCTAAACATCCCTAGTCGATTATAACCACGAGAGTGGAAATAAACTAAGACTAGTATGGGCTCTATGCGATGATCATGTTCTATGGGTAATGGATAGGGAATATCTATCAGAGTTCATAGATACAAAGTTTATAACAAGGTATCTGGATTCGATCCGCTAATGAGAATATTGCATTGTGTCAAGTCATTCTCATGCAATGCTTATATTTGGATCCTCAGACCTAAAATCACTATGGGGTTTTTGGTGACTTGTCGTATACTTTGACATACGCATAACGTGGCCGTAACTGATTGACAAGTATGGGTATGATTGGGTATGCGAGGAGTCTCGTAAAGAAACATGAGTGAAGTGAAGGGATTGCCCCTCTTGTAAAGAGAGAAGATATCACCGACCACTTGATTGGTAGAGATTGAGTAGTGCGTGGCCACACCCAAATGAAATGATGAGAGGCATCATTTATTTAACATAATCAATCTTACCACATAGTCAAGAAAATGATTCAGCAATAAATAAGGATGACTAGGTCAATGCCTTATATGAATCATGATATCGAGAGGCAAAGGATCGTATAAGGTTGCATTAGGTCTTGTTAATGCCAATAAACATCTAATCAATTTGGGTAATCATATTGTCTTGCTAGAGACCGCCTATGATTTATGGGCCCAAGGCCCATTGCCAACATTGAATAGACCTACAGGATCGCACACGATCAAAAAACTAGGTTAGGGGTAAAATCGTCTTTTTACTAGGGCATTTATTTTATTGGATAAAATAATTTTGGGCCATATGAGACCCACATGGGAGTCCCACATTGGATGTGAATTTCAGTCTGGACATGGACTTAATTATTAGAAATTAAAAGAAGAAAAAAGAAGGGAAGAGGTTGTGTTGGAAAAGAACTCTTAATACCTAAAATAGTTTGGTCAAACTAGGACATTACATTTGAATGATTTGTGGCCGGTTTTTTGTCATTAATTTTAGCAGATATTATGGTATTTTAAGTTCCTAAAAACACTGATTATATAGGAGGACTTTAGGGTTTTATTGATTGATGAATTCGGCTGCCAATAAAGGTGTGCAAACCATAACTTTTTTCCAACAAAAACCTCTCTTCTCTTCTCTTCTAGGTCTAGCCAAATTTGAGAAAGAAAACAGAAGCAAAACCCTTTTTTTTTCCTTCTAAAGCCTCCATAACAAGTTCTGGTTGTGGCTTAAAGAAAGAGACATCATTCTCTTTGCTTAGAGCCAAAGCCGAATGCCCTATGTGTCATTGGACAGATTTTGTTGTTGCTAGCACATCTCCTTTACCACATAGTTTTTGTGTGTGTGTGAACGTAGAGAGGAGTAGCGATTCACAATCCTTTTTCATTGGCATCAAGGCAAGGGGAAAGGTACATTAACTTTGTTTCGGTACGGGCTCTATTGGTGTTTAAAAATTCGACATACATAGCTCAAAGGAGAAGGTATAAAATTATGCATCCTTGTTTCTTTGTTATTATGTTTTGATTGTGTTTTTTTGTGAGTGTATCTTGGCTGGTTTTCGATGAAAGTTGTTTGCTTCCGCTGTGTTAAACCTAATTTAATGTACATCGAAACCCTACAGTCCATACTATAATTTTACGAGATGTTTGATTTTCGAGGTGAGAGCGTTTGATCTTCATCCAGGATGGGTTTCTTTGAGTCTATGTCAACATCTGCGTACCATGCATTCAGTATTGTCATAGTACCATAGTTTAACAATTGTCATGTAATAATTGTTTTAGCTTCGTCTCCTGGTCAGCGAGGTTAGCCGACCCCGGTGGTACGAGATTGAGCCATTCAGCTTGTATTTTCTAGGTGAGTGAAATGACATCTTCAGACATACAGGCTGTGTCTTATAAACCTATATTGTTTTTGCTGTGTCAGAATCTTTGCATGAAATTTGGAAATTTCTAAAGGATCTGAAAATCCTAAAATTGGACTGATGTGAAAACCTCTGTTATGTAAATTAAATTTTGATCTGGGAATTTTTGATGGTTTTGAAAATAAATATTATGTTTTAATATTTATTTTTAATTTCAATAACAAGCATTATGTTATGGATTTCAAAGTACATTTTGAATGGAAATTATTCTTTCGGTATTTGAGAATGTCTTCGAGACAAATGATTTGTTCTGAAATAAATATATTTTCTATGTTAAGTATTCTGTTATGAAATAAATAAACAATTTTTTTGTAGCAAGCATTATGTCTGCAAATAAATGTATTTCGGTATAAATACTCTATTCATCACTTTGAATATTTTTGAATAAGTATTCACACATGTTTTCTGTAAAATGTTCGATATGGGACACCTTTTGTTACGAGTTCAAACGTAACCTTTGGTATACCAATGCGAAGACTTAGCTATCAGGGTTGGTGGTAGCATGCAGTTACCAGGGTAAGTGGTAACCCGTGTGTAACGCAACACACGTGACTATTGTTTAGTGGCAGTAGTCCACGCTTGATATTTTGTAGTGGTGATGGTCCACATATGAGTTATTCAGTGGTTATGGTTCACATTTATCTCTTGTCTGACAGGTTCTAGTGACATATCTAATTGTTTTGGTATTTGAAATGTTGGTTGGATCCCGACTTCAGTGAGTCTGTGTTGTTGCTCATTTTTCCTCAGTGTATTGTTCTGTGAGCCTGGCGAGGCATATCTAGCTGGAGCACAGGGACTGCAATGCTCGCGAATGTGTTGAGATCAGTATCTTCTCTGTTACAGCCTTCATACCCTTAGGGTGGATGGAGAGCACTATTTAGAGCCCTAAGATTGTCAGCTGTTAGCCCTTTTGAGTTGGATACTTTTATGGACTTTTAAGGTTGCTAAATTATTCTGATCTGATCTAGTCAGCACAGTTCTAATATAGTTCGGGAACATGATCAATAATCATCAACTATGCGTATTATTTTGAAATGATATTTGAAATACATGATTTTGACTTTGAAATGACTTATGAATTTTGACTTTGAAAAGATTAAGTAGTCTCTTTGAAAGTGTTTTGGTACTTCTTACTGAAAATGATTTTGGGAATCTCTCTGAAATTGTTTTAACAATTATCTTTTGTAAATGTTTGAGAAAATATTTTGAAAGAAAGTATTTAAGTAATTGATATTCTAAAACTAAGTCTCTGTTGAGCCAGGTATTTGCAAATCTGTCTAACTATTATCTTCTTTGAGTGCGAATGATTTCGAAACTGATTTCAAAGCTATGATACTATATATGATGTGTATACGTATGTACATCTATATTTGCATGTGAAGTTTTCTAAACATTTTCAAACAGTCTTTGTGAGGCACATATGGGGCAATTTGGAGTGTTGTTTCCTCACTAGGGATTCTTACCCCTTTCTTTTCTGTCTATTCTCTGTACTCCTATTTTTCAAGTGATTTTGGTTGATTGCGGAATATTGGCATTCAATGTTTGGTGAGCTACTCCGGAGATTTAGTCGGTGCCCTTTTGTTCGGGCTCAGTATGTGTTTTGTTAGTTGCTCTATACCGAACAGTGAGTTATGGCTTAGTATCTATTATAAAATGTTTAATGGTTTTATTCATATTACTTATATTGATTTGATAGTATTATATCTATACTATTTTCTTATATATCATTTTATGTTCAACAAATGTTTTTGATAAATGATTGTTTGGGTATAATACCTGTATCTCCAAGGCTTGTGCGAGATGAGATGGGCTTCCATAGACGGTTTGCCCCGTACGCTGGTCACTGGCCCGACTCGGGTCGTGGCAATACCAATATATATTCTTTAGATTTGTATGGCAAAACGTTGGTTATTAATAATCACATAATCTCGATTATTAATTGACCCAATAATTATTAGTTTGATTTCAAATTATAGCCAAACATATAAAAAATGACATACTGAATTTGAAGACTTAGCCTATGTGTCTGAAGCTGTCATTTCACTTACTTGGTATCCAACGCTTAGGACCCAGTCAAACACAATTAGTGGGTGGTTACTCGTGCTTGTAGACACACGAAGCTGTAACAATATAAACAGAGCAAACATAAAAATGTGGTACTGTAGCGATACCAATGTATGATATGCAAATACAGATGTAGACCCTCGAAATCAGTGAAAATCTATCTCGGGAGCGAATCCATAACCCTCGACCCAAAATACAGAATCTACATAAAATTACAATTTAGTCCCCAACCAATGTAAAATTATGCTTTAGTCCCTGGACTCGACAAATTGCAAAACAGTCCCCAAAGACTGCTGGAATTACCAACTAAACATCCAAAAGTGAGAATCCCCAAATTCTTTCCCGAACTCCTAGAAATCGCTAATTAATACCTGACTCTTAAAGCGTTAGTTATTAATAATCGCATAATCCCGATTATAAATTAACCAAATAATTATTAGTCCGATTTCAAATTATATCCAAACATATCAAAAACAACATACTGAATTTGAAGGCACAACCTATGTGTCTGAAGCTGTCATTTCACTCATCTGGTATCTAACGCTGAGGACCCAGTCAAACACCGCTAGTGGGTGGCTGCTCGTGCTGGTAGACACACGAAGCTATAACAATATAGACAGAGCAAACATCAAAATGTGGTATTGTGGCAATACCAATGTATGATACGTAAATGCAGATATAGACCCTCGAAATCAGTGAATCTATCTCGAGAGAGAATACATCACCCTTGACCTAAAATACAGAAATTATGTAAAATTATAGTTTAGTCCCGATAGATGTAAAATTATGTTTTAGTCCCCGAAACTCAACAAATTGCAAAATAGTTCCCAAAGATTGCTGAAATTACCAACTAAACATCCATAAGTCAGAATTCCCAAATTCTTTCCCGAACTCTCAGAAATCGTGAATTAATACTTGACTAGTAAAATTGCAAGTCGGTCCATATGTTTCAGAAATTACAAGTCTAGCCTCAATTTTCTAAAAATTACTAATTTTCCCACCACAGAAAGTATTTGCAAAAACACCAAGAATCTCTCCGCATTAGAAATTATTTGCAAAAATACCAAGATTACGTTCCGCTCGATACTCAACGAAACCGAACGCACATCCTGACTCTAACCGACCCCTTGAACATGAATCCAGCCTAAGATTTCACAAATAAATTCCCAATCATTCTAAAATCATCAAAACCCAAACCTAACCCTAACTCCTCTAAGAAGTCATCAATTCCTTTGATTCAAGGCTTGAATCGCGTTCATACAAGTCCCCTCTAACCTATTCTAGCATCCCTCAGTATGCATTAACTCAGAATCCAAAGAAAATCCAAACCTTAGATGGATTCGCTCAAAATGCATTCTAAGAATCAATGCATGAAAAATGAGTAAGAACCAAGAAAAGATGTTGATCTTACCTCAGAAATGGATTAGGAACGTTAGGGGAGAAATGTAAGAGAATTTCAGATGAGTTGAGAGAGATTTGAGTGAGAAATGACGGAAGAAGTCGAGTTTCGGCCGTTTTAAGAGCTACAGATCAAAACGCACCGTTTTGACAAATACAAAGGCAACATACGTTATACACAAGCTCAACGTACGTTGTGGCTATGCACAACGTACGTTGAATCTCATACTGCACGTTGTGAAGCATCCAGTAGCCACAGATTTGAAGAAACACAACTCAACGTACGTCGTATCATGGCAACATATGTTGATCATCCTCGCATCCCAGATAACGTACATTGTACCTAGCCAACACACGTTATGCTACTTTTCTAGATAAGGTACATCTTTCTCACTCGACAACGCACGTTGTACTCAAGTCAACTCACATTGTTCTCTTTCCACTCACATACTTGACATTTCACGCTTTTCAACGTGCATTGGACCTCCATCGTAGTTCGATAACACCCAATCCTCGAAAGAATACGTCTGATTATCCTCAAGATCAAATCAGACTTGGTCAAAAAGCTACCGCATTCCTAACCAAAACAGGCAGAATATTACATCATTATTGATGATTTCTTGCATTTTACATTGGTTTTTTTCCTTGCTCATAAGAATGAAGTCATTCATGCATTCACTAAATTTATTAGAAAGATCCAAAACGAGAAAGGATACAATATTGTATCTATTAGAAGTGATTGAGGAAAGGAATTCAATTGTGAGCCATTTGAAAATTTTTGTGGTATCGAACATAATTTTTTGGCACCTAGAATACCTCAACAAAATGGTGTTGTTGAGAGAAAAAATAGAACATCACAAGAAATGGATAAGACCATGTTAAGTGATAATGATATTCCTAAATACTTTTGGGTTGAAGCGGTCAATACCGCTTGCTACATATTGAATAGGGCATTAATTCGATCCAAACTCAAGAAAACCCCTTATGAGCTTTGGAAAGGAAGAAAGCCCAACATCTCATATTTTCATACATTTGGGTGCAAATGTTTTGTTCTTAATAATGGAAAAGAAAATCTTGATAAATTTGATGCAAAGTCAGATGATGCTATTTTTCTTGGTTATTCTTCAATTAGTAAAGCTTATAGAGTTTTCAATAAGAGAACTCTTAATGTTGAAGAGTCTATTCATGTTGTTTTTGATGAATCTAACCACTCTTTGCCAAGAACTTGTGTTGATGAT
>CAODLS012628076.1:0-24725 GCA_948243855.1 Flueggea neowawraea
AAAAGAAAAAAAGATATGGCAAATATCACTATTATTGCTGTCAAAACATGGATTAATATCTTGAAGTTGCAAACAACCAAGAACAAATCATACCTTAGTCACAACTAAAATTATCGGATTTGCTCCAGCAAGATCACGTACGCGAGCCAAAAAACTTCCATTGAAGTCCACAATATCAACCTACTCCAACAAGATGAGTACCATTATTTTATAGCCAATTACAAGGAACAATGTGAGAATCACAATTTCAGTGTAAATTCACAGAATGATAATTTTTAATGTTAAAGAGCACTCACCAATTTGACAATCAAAACTTTTTTCATAGCGCAAGTGGGACAAACTGTTTTCCACCAGAATACCCTCCATTTCCACCAACAGCAGTTATCATGTGCCCATGAGATAAAGCTTACACCTCCCACAAAGCACGGTTCTAAGCTGGTGATGCCTTTTCTTCTACAACCCAACAATAAAAATAAAAAAGATCAAAACTTTTCGCATCCAAATATGAGATTTATCAATGTCAAATCAAAGTCTAAACAAATTCTATCTCATCCAACCAAAATAAGAGAACCCGTTTCCATACCAACTCGTAAGTATCTGGGTCCACGTAACCCGGAGCATCCAGGTCCGAAGTCTGCAATGGAGCTCCACACCCATAACAACAAGTAATTGCTGTATTAATCTTCAAGGCCTTAGCTTTTTCTTTTCTTTTCTTCTTCTTAGCCTCGCTCAACACCAGCTTAGCAGCTACAAATGACTTCTGGCGTTCCAGAAACCTGTCACCAGGATTCGGTACAGCTGCTCCGGTTCCGTTGGGCTCGGGTGCTGTGACAGATAGTTGTTGGGTCTCTGTAACTGGGTTTTTTTGTTCGGCTTGTGACTTGCAACAGATCGGCGGGGAAATTGTGTGAATTTTGAGGAATTTGGAGCGTGTGAAGTTATATTGGAAGGGGAGGGGTGAGAGAAATGCGGAGAGGATTTTGGGAGCCATTACTGATAAGTAATAGATGTTGTTGGAGAGGTTTTTGCAGTGAAGAGGTTCAAGCTGTTGGTGCCTTGGTGGGAAGAGAGTGGATGAGCAGAACTGCAGAAGTGAAGAAGTATTTGGTGTGGGAGCACTCACGTGTACCTAAAATTTGATCATCCTATACTTGTTCAGAACCGTTAGATGAATATGATCCCTTTGTTTCTTCGTTTTATTTGATTCCAAATCATTTAGCAAATTAAATAATTTACTTCAATTAATCAATTTAATAAGCTATAATCATTGATTATAAGTTATTTAATAGATTAGAAGGTGCTAAATTTAATATATTCCAAGTAAATATGTCTGTAAAGCGAATCACAAAAAAATATCTTAACAACTCTAAATAATTAAGTACGGTGATCAAAATTGCCTTTAATTTTATATTTTCTTTTAAGCAAATGATATTGTTTATGTCACATCTAAAAAATTTGTATTTCCTTTACACTTTATTAATGACTTGTTTGATTGGGTGTTAAAAAAGAAAGAAGTAAATTTTTGATAAAATATATATAAATAAGTTTTAATTTTATATAAATTACAAAAAATATTTTATATTTTTAAAATATGTTTATATGAAATAATTTTATTTAATTAATTAAATAAATTTTGTCAAATCTTAAAAATAATCATCATTATAGAATTATGTAAAAAAATAACTATAGTTTAATTTCTCATAAGAAAAAATATATTATTTAATAAAAATAAATATTTTTTATTTAATTTTTTATATTATTAAATTAAATTTAATAAAAATAAGAGTATTATTGATTTTTTCAATTAATTTATTAGGAAATATAATTTTGAACCAAATACAATAAATTATATTTTTTAATAATTTAATATGTCAATCAAATATATTTGTAAGTTATTTTTTAAGAAGTTATTTCCTGAAAAATAACAACAAACCCTAACTAATAAATAAAGACAATGGAAACTCAATGAAAAAATAAGCATGTTAATCACTTAAACAAACATAACTTATAATCCAAACATAACTGCAGTGAAATACCTACGAATAAACAAAACACACACAATAATAATAATAATAATAATAAAGTTAGCAGCTACGAGTTGCAATTACACTAATCAAACCCCTGTTGTAACCTCCCCAATGGAGTCAGTATCATGAGCTGGAAACATGACGTTGTCATAGAGAAGGCCAGCAAGAGAGGCTCCAACCAGAGGACCAACCCAGTAGACGGCCTGATTCTTGAACTTGCCAGTAATGACTGCAGAACCAAATGCACATGCTGGGTTCATTGAGCCACCTGAGAAAGGTCCTGCAGCCATGACATTGGCCCCTGCTATGAGCCCTATTGCCAAGGGTCCTATTGCTTTCATTGCACTTCTATGGCTTGGATCTCCAGCGGCTTACACAGCATATACTAAACCGAATGTTAGTACTCCTTCTAGCACTGATGCTCCAAATCCTGTCATTTCTTCTGCAATTGTGTAAGTTGGTATTTGCTGCAAAATTCGAATATGTAAATAGCTATCTACGGGGGTCGATATCAGAATTCCTGGAAAAGGGTTGAATGCAATCAGGAAGTAATTCTGTTATGTTACCTGTCTAACGGTTGTCATTCTCAGGAAAAGACAAGCCATGACTGAAGCCAACATCTGTGAGATCCAGTAGAACAAAACCGTGGGGACGCTGATTCGGCCTCCAACAGCCATACCAAATGTTACAGCAGGATTCACATGGCCACGAGATATGTTAGAGGCAATGTAGACGGTTGATTATAGTGCAAATGCATTTGCAATGGCAACTATCAGCAGACTGGAGGGATCTGATGCTGCATCCGGCATTAATTTTTCTGAAAGCAATTCAAGTGAATTACAAAATACTATATCCTCAATGGACAACATAAGACAATTACAGTCTGATATGCATTTTTTTCCGATGCAAGTTAAAGGAAATGAGGAAGTTAATGTTGATCACTTACCGGAAGACATTGCAGATCCTACAACAGCAAGCACAAAAAAGAATGTGGAGATGAACTCTGCAAGATATGATCTTAAAGCATCAAGAGTGACAGATTGCTTGAAGCGGGCGGTTAATGAAGTTGGAGTCATTTTGCCAATCGACAGAGAACAGGAAAGGTATTTTTATGCAGAAAATAATCTATTCACGCATTCAATAAACTACCCATTCGAGAACAAGGATTGTCTATAATCTTACACAAGCAAAGAGTCGCAACCCTGAGATAGGCTTAAAATTCAAAAAGATAACTGCCATTGCCACTTGGTGGCATTGCATAATATTTCACAGTTTATACCGTTCTCATCCTTTTGAGTTTGGCCAAAATATCTGAGACGTAGCAAGTTCAGTGTTTTTCACAAAAACTAAAATAATTACATTGAAATTGCAACAACAACAACAGTGTTCTCAACCATCATGTAATTAGTTAAAAGAAGATATTAACTGTCAATTGAACGACAATGTGCAAGACTGTCGATAGATGCGTACAAGAAAGCCAGAATATACTTCAAATTTAACTGTCCAGGGTTAAGACCTACAAGAAAGCCAGAATATACTTCGAATTTAACTGTCTAGGGTTAAGACCTGCTATACTATACAAGTTGTTAAAACATCAAAAAGAAAAAAGAAAAGAATCACTTAGAGCAACACAACGTAACCAAAAACTGAAAGCACTTTGCGAAGACAGAGCTTAGCCTTTTCTCCTTCCTGGCAGGTCTTGCAGACTCCCTGCTTGCGTATCTCATGCCTCTATCAAATCCATTCGCAAAACCTTCATCGAAAGCAGCAGAACGTTGTTCTTGCCAAGAAGAACAAAGATATGAGAAATCATCATCGCTATCACTACCCATTAGTGAGATATTCCTGAATGATGGTGGTGGATGAATCATGTTCGCTTGCACTGCATCGTCGTCATCTTCATAAATAATACTACCACGATGCCTCATCGTTAACGGATTATCGCAGGGAAGAGAAACTTTCAATTAAGGCTAATTGAGAAATCCGTAAGCAGGATTATGCGTTGATGTTTTATTTACATAGGGAAAGAAGTCGGTTTTCCGAGTACAAATCCTACAAGGAAAAGGAGTAAGAAGAGATATTCTCCTGAAATAGAATCCTAGCTTCACTGGAAAACAAAGGCGGTTCTTTTATTGCCTAAATAGGATAATTTAATTACACTAATAAAGGAATTGATAATGTTCTTATTTGGTTGAGCCGTTGTAGATTGAGAGAATGGCTTATTTCATATAATGCTTTAAAAAAAAAGATTAAAGCTTGAAAACCGCAAATTGGTCTGCCAAATTTATGTGTCAAAAAGATTTACACTTTGATGTTTGCAAGAAATTGCAACAAGAAACGTGAGAAAGATCAATTCTTACTATCCGAAAACCTTCTTGTGTAACATAAATACACAGAGACACAAAGTTACCAAACTCACTGGATTTTTCACAAGCCAAGAACCGCAAGCCTTTACTGTTTCAGCAGTAACTTAGGTGACTTCTTCACGACCGGTTTCACCTCCGTCTTGAATAGAAGAAATGAGAACTTGTCCACAGAGAAATACACAAACCCACCACTTGAATGAGTCACAAAGGACCCAAAACTCTTACCCACTATGCAGTGCCAAGCCGGCCCATAAACAGCATCAAACTCCTGAAACCAACAACAAAAATAGAACAAAGAGAGGAATAATCAAACCTCAACACATGAACAAGCGTCAAAAGAAAAAAGAAAAGATGACTTTTTATTGTTTTGAATGGAAAATTTGAAACCTTTTTAAGGCACATGGCAATGCGAGAGGGGTTGGGTTTGTTGTCGAGAGACGAAGAGTCGAGGAGTGCTCTAGTGCAACGAAACGCACGTTCTTGCATTGGGCAGGGCATGTCAGCCGATCTCAGCCGCACGTTTAAATCAACGGCTATTGCAGCTAGCTTCACTTCGCCGGCTGGTGGAGCCCTGACCATAGGTGGCACTGCTAACATGGGCCGGGGAGTGCGATGCACCACCACCGCTTCTCTGCTCTTTGCAAATTTCCTCCTCCTCTCATTCTCCAGCTCTAGCCTCTCCATAGCAAAGAAAGAGAAGAGAAATCAGAGCTTTTCTTATGCGTTAGAGAAGTGGTTGAAGAAAGAGTTTGATTGAGGAAGTGTACGTATATATCTGTTTGATTCTGGCACTGAAAGAGACAAATGAGAAAGTGTAGCTTCAGTTTTTCAAGTTGAAGAAGCAACGCAAGCAGGTGAAGAGAATGAGACACACAAGAGGGGGTAAAAGATTTGGTCAAGTTCAAGCACAAAATGGCCAGACCGGAACGTGATTGGGAAAAGGGTGGGTTTCGGGGCAAGTCACAGTGGATTTGTTCAGTTTTTGAAAGAAAAGACTTCGGAACTGTGGTCTCCATAATTCGTGGACCCCACTTTACTCGAACTAGCCACTGAACGCGCCTGATTGATTTACGAGACGGCCTGCCACTTCCTATTTTGACATCTCATCTTCAACTGTTGAAAGAAATCACTGGCCATGTCAACACTCAACAGCATTTATTTCTATTGAATCAATCAGCTGTAAACACAAACCCAATAACTATTTGCAATGCGGAAGGCTTTGAACATGATGACCAAGTTGAAAGTGGTCTCAACAAAAAATTTGGCATGTGGGCAACATCTACAGATGAAATGTAAAATTTCCATTGTGTTGTATGGTTAGCGACAAAGTTTCGCTCTTCCAAGGCAAACAAAACAGGCAACCATGTGTTTCTTGTGCAGTAGTCTTAGTGTTGCTTAATACATGAAGACAAAATCCTACCAACAACAATTTTTTATCCTTATAGACTTGTATATTGATTGGAGTTTACAAAGGTTGCATCTCCAAGTTGGTGCTCTTCTCGGTTGGTGGCGTGGAGTCCTGGTTTTCCTCAATGGAGCTCATCTCCTGAACCGGGGGAGGATTGACGATCGTCATTGGCATGACGAAGTTATCTGATAAACGGCCCTTCATCTCCCTATGCTCTTGACACAAGGCACACCAGTGCATGCAGCAATGTACCAAGCAAGGGTCACAAGGCGAGTTCTGCCGCATATAAAAATGCAAACATAAAACATACGGTTAACATAAAAGACCTTTGTCTTCAAAAAGCTACAATTACAACATAAAAACTAATTTGTTCATTTGCTGGGAAGGAAAAAAAAAGAAGCTAGTTTGTTCTCGTCCAAACAATGCTATATATGATTAAATCCAACTCAAGGACTGAGGAATGGGTATTAACTAATGGTATTTTCTTGTAGAATTAAGAGGCTCAATCAACGGCATCTTTTTTTATTAATTCACTAAATGGAAGAACTAATGAAAACTAGTTATTTCAATTGTTAACACTACGAGGCAAAATATATAATAGCACAACAATGGAGATGCTGAACGAATTAGATAACAAGCCTTTCAAGAGCAACTATCAACTGTGAAGGAAATTGATTATATGCTCATACATTCTAGGGTTGAATGAGGGTACTGGCCAATTTATTAATATCTCTCTCGGCCCAACGTCAAAGTTTAGAGCCAAAACAAGCAATCATCACATCAACACCAAAAGGTAGAAAAATAAACTCTCCTTAGATAATGATAGCACAACTCTCAAATGAATAATTGTTCCCACTGTTTATCAGCCACTTACGCATGTAATCCCATAATTTTGTATTTGAAGTTCACATACTGGTTTTCCACTTGCAAAATAATATGCATTGCATATAATACTAAGATAATCGGAATTACCTTTAGATGATATTTCCTCTGCAAAGATTGTCGAAGAAGACCGGTGTATATGCCACACATCCACCAAGCAAAAAGTAAACCCTCACAAATAAGAAACGTTGTTCTTGGCTCAATAAAGCCATGGAATGCTGCAGTTGCAGCTGCCAATGCAATGCCACCTTCAATACAAACAGCATGACAAACGCATGGTGTGGTCCAAGGAACATCGTCTCTCAAGGTTTCAACATTTCGCCCAAATAGCACACAAGGGCAAAAGAGTCCTGTCCAACCTGTGTAGAAATTCATATGAATGTTTTTTGCAAGGAAGAAAGAAAGACAGGAACAAGGTGTAATCTTTTTTGCAAGGAAGAAGCAAAGACAGGAACAAGGTGTACACTAGTTAAAGCCATTTTACTGAAACCAAACCATGAATATCAATTAAAAAGCACACAAATTTACACAATGCCATACTAAAACGTTACCATCTTAATCTTAATCTCAATCTCTACACGGCAGATAAGTTTTATGAAACATATTTGCTCACGCAAGTCAGGTTAAATGAAATTCCAGCAATTGTTACACGAATCAGGTGCTTACATAAACAGGCTAAATTCAAAACCTCACAATAACAAATGCAACCCACTTACAACTCTCAGGATCTTCCGTACAACCAAAGATCCCAGTAGTCCAAGGCTCGACGGCCGGAGGCTGGAAATTCTCAGGTAACGGCTGTCCACATTCGTGGCACTTCCGAACCGCCAACTACGAATAAAAGAAATTAACACCGCGCAACGCCGATCCAAATAAACAAAACTTAAAACGACGACGTTGGGCCTATTACACAGAAAGAACGAAGAAATGAAACCTGAGGAACCTCGATTGGCTGGTTGAGTTCACCGGGCTTAATGTCCTGAGATACCTCAACCTGTTCCTTCGTTAGTTTAACGTATCGCGAGTGCGCGTTTCCCTCCTCCATCTGATCTCAAACTTCGTCGAATTTGAAGCTAATTTTCCCTTGAAAACATAAGAGATTGCCAAATTGCAAGAGATAGGTGTTGAATTCGGATTGGATCTGAGAAATTGTAAATCCTCGAAGGATCCGAAAGGATTGTCGAGGAATTAGAGGGTCAACTTCAAATGCTGGGTGGAAGTTCAGTGAATCACAGTCGTTGCCGTTTCTTGCTCTGTTCACGTTAGTCACGCGGAACGGGCTTCGTGAGGAGCCTGATTAAGGCCGGCGAGTAGTCAATGGATTGACATCGTGTGAATATTATATGGGCTGGGCCTTTTCAACGTCACTGGCCCAATATCTCACTGCCACGTCGACCATGCTGTATGCATTCTCTGCTTCAGTTTTGGGCAACGTACATGGCTGGCTTAAGTTTTAGTGATAACTCCTCGTAATTTCTCAATTTTTAAAATTAATTATTTTAATTTTTAAATTTTAACTCTTTTTAAATAATTAATATATCACGTCATATTTATTGATGTATCATGTATCAAATGGTTCCATCAGTGAATACTTTTTTAAGATCATTTTACTTTTTTTCACTTATTTTCATCTCTCTACTCCTTTCCTCCCCCTCGATCTGAAGTGCTCTCTGACTCCACATTCATCATCTTCTACTCTCTTCTTTGATTGGAAAGGAGGTGCAGAGCGAGGCAGGGGAGCTTGAGACACAGGAGCGAAATGAAGGTTGAAGATTGATTGTTTTCATTCGTTGTTTCGGTTTTTCTTAATTCCCTGATCTGCGTTTTTGCAGGTTGGTCCGCGACCGGTTTGATGATGGTGGAGGTCGGATCTGCGTTTTGCATGCTCACAGTTCTGTAAAAAGTCCACGATGTAGCCGTCACAAATTCATGATACGCATTCTGCAAAGTGTCCATTATGTTGTCCATCGAATTAATTAATCTGTTCACTCTTTAACAAGAAAAATATATTAATTTCAAAACCCAATTATCTTGTAACCACTTCTCATCACTTTCGAACCAATAAAAGAATTGCAGATACTGTCAATCCATCAAATCCCCATTTTAATCTTCAATTTCAAATTATAATACAGCAATTCACTGAATATAACCTAATTATATTCAACAACTTCCACAAAACCCAATTAAGCTTTTATTAACAAAGCAACAAACACTACATAAATTCACAACCCAATTCCATTAAACCCATTCTTCGACACTTTCCGGTGTCCATAAACCAAAAGAAAAGCTTAACACATAAGAACTCCCTGAACCATAAAACGATTCGACCGATATGACACTGATGCTAAAAACAATTTCAATTTCAATGTTAAAATTCAGGGAGCAATCTAATAAAATTATTATTATTCATGTCAAGAATTGAAAACCCACCAATAAATATCAAAATCTGGAGAAAAAGAAAGGTACCTTTGTCACGAATTGATTCAACAAATTTTATGTTTGGCTTTGGAAAATCTCCCCCCTCTTGTAGCCTTCTTATTATTCTTCTTCGTTAGGATGGTGTTGGAGGGAATAAAAGACCGGGGAAGTTTATAATGCAAAGCAAAAAGCATTGTTGATAGGCATTGGTATGTGGTGTTCATTATTAAGGTTGCGATAATTATCTTTAATTTGAACTGTGTTCAGTGGTGATGAAGATTATTTCGTTGGTTTTAGGCATGATTGAGGTAAATTCGAAGGGCAAAGACGAGAGATGGATTTCAGTTGGATTTGGTAAAAGGATGTAGTTGTTTGGTTGACGGAAATGGATTACTGAGGCATGATTGGTTGCGGGCGAAGATGAGAGAGTGAGAAAATGGAGTACTGAGCCAAAAAGACCAAAGGATGGAGTGGTTTAGTTGAAGAAAATTGATGTTCAAATGGAGGCTAAAGTTGTCTTTTTATGTTTTTTTTTTAGGTGAAGCAAACGTAGTTAAAGTGTAGCGATCGAAATGATTAATTTTAAAAATTAAGTGACCGTGAAAGAAATATTATTAAACCTTATATATCGCCATGAATTTTGCCCTTCAATTTTAATATTGGTACCTAAATTATTCAATTTTGTGCGATTAATCCTTTGAACTGCTTAAAGACATGGTCATGGTTCGGAACCGCCGGTTCTGGTTCTATAAAACCTCTGAACTAGAACCAAATTGCCCAAGGCCAATTCTAGCCGGTTCGATTTCAGTTCTAGTTTTTGACAGTTCGGTCAGATTTGGTCCAGTTCAAACCATATTTTTTCACATTTTTTTCAACTATTGTTAAAACAATAAGTTTAAAAAGGTTGAACCACTAATTTTAATTAAAATTGCTAGTTTAAGATGGTTAAAACTAATAATTTAGGAGGTCAATCACTGGATTAGAAAAGTTGAACCACTTGTTTTAGTTAAAATTGCTGGTTTATAAGGGCTGAATCATCGGTTAACAGATAGTTCAACCCGCCGGCTCAAACCCCTGATTAACCAAAGGTTCAACAATTTTTGGATTACTTGAACCTGAACTAAACCATAAGTTGGACGATTTGGCCAATTTTAGTCTCAATTTTAGTTCGGTCAGTTTCAGTTCAGGAATGACCACCTCGAAATTGCATGTCAGGGGTATTAGCCCCATAAATTGTTTAATTGTGCTTTATGACCCTTGCTTTTTGTTACAATGATTGAAGTTTTTAGATCTTAAAATTGATAATACATGCATATAACCACTTCAACTAATTCCAAGTGATTGTACTCTATAACTCCTTAAAAGAACTAAAACACATAATTCCTGTATTACAAAACATAAAATAAATAGTTTGACCTATGAAATGCAAAATTAATAACTTAAGGAATGACGATCGTTATTTAATAGTTGACGAAGCTACTTACACAAAATTAAATAATAAAAATTTTCTATTTTAGCAATTGCGTGCACATGCAAATAATAATAAAAAAATTAGCATAATACTCATACTACGCATGATAAATTACAACATTTTTATTTGCATTAATAAATAATATGTTCTTTTTATCAAAAATATTTATAAAACTAGTACTTCAATATTAAAATCAGAATATTAGCAAACCAAGAGAGAAATTATAACTATCAAATATTTAAATTATAAAATTTTATAATTTTATTCATAATTATTTTATAAATTAAATATGTTATTTCTCCATCCTAGAGAAGTATCATTAAAATAAAATATTTTAATTTATATATTATAATATTAATCAAGCAAATTCATATGTATGCATTGAATTAAGCCAATAAAATTAATATCATTATAATTTGATCAAAAGTATCAAATCATCATTAAATTTTATATCTAATTATTCATTTTCAAAAAGCCTAATACGTTGACATTTTACTAATCCATTCTAAATCACATACTAACTACGAATTTATAAATTAAGCCTATGAACCAAATTTTTTCTCATAGCGTTATATTTATATAACTATATTTATATGTGAAATAATATATATATTGATTAAATGCGCACATTGATAAATATACTGATTTGTTTTTGTTATGCAATTATTGATTCTAGAATTTTTATTATTATATTACAAAAAAAAAAAGAGAAAATATTTAGAAAGAGTCATCACATATCAATTAGTTAAAACGTCACACGCCGAAATCTTGGAAAAAATCTCAAACTTTAAATATATATATATATATATATATATATTGATAATGTAGCCATTTTCTTTAAATACATTAAAAAATAACACATCTGGTGCCACTTGTTAATCAACTAAAAAGTCACTTATCATAAATTTGGGAAAACTCTCTAATTATATATATATATATATATTCTTCAAAAACATTAAGAAACAACACACATTGTGTCATTTATTAATCAACTAAAAAGTCATTTGTCACAAATTTGGAAAAACTCCCTAGCTATTATATATATATATATTGACTGGTATAATTATTGATTTTAGAAATTTTTTATATTATATTACAAAAGGGAAAACAAAGAAAATATTTAGAAAGAATCATCATATGTTAATTAGTTAAAACATCATACGTCAAAACTTTGCAAAATTTCTCAAACTTTAAATATATATATTGATATTGATGTAGTCATTTTCTTTAAAAATATTAAGAAATAAAACACATAGCTCAATACTCCCTTGCACAATACTCGTGCTACGCGCGGTAAATTAAAATATTTTTATTTAAATTAATAAATAATATATTTTTTGTTTCAAAAGTATTTTAAAATTACTACTTCAGTGAGAAAAATCAAAATATTCTCAAACCAAGAGAGAAACTTTAAAAATATATTTAAAATTATTATTTCAATGAGAAAAATCAAAATATTAGCAAATCAAGAGAGAAACTATAAATATTAAATATTTAAAATTATTATGAAATTTTATAATTTATTCATAATTATTTTATAAATTAAATATATTATTTCTTTTTCCTAGAGAAGTATATAGATTCAATAAAATAAAATATTTTAATTCGTATATTTTAATATTAATCAAGTGAATACATATGCATGTGTTGAATTAAGTCAATATACCTAATATCATCATAATTTGATTGAAAATATCAAATCGCCATTAATTTTTATATTTGATTCTCCATTTTCAAAAAAAAGCCTAATACGTTGACATTTCGCTAGTCCATTCTAAATCATCTGCTAATTACAAATTTATATATCAAATTTACGAACCAAAATTTTCATCATAGCGTTAAATTTATATAACTATATTTATATGTGAAATAATATATATTGATTTAAATGTATATATTGACACATATACTAATTTGTTTTTGTTATGTAATTATTGATTTTATAAATTTTTTTATATTATATTACAAAAAGAAAAAGAGAGAAGATATTTAAAAAAATAACAGTATGTCAATCAGTTAAGATGTCACTTAACAAAACCTTGGAAAAATTCCCAAACTATATATATATATGTATGTATGTATGTATGTATGTATATATATGATGCCACTTGTCATTCAATTAAGAAATTACTTATCACAAATTTAAAAAAACTCTCTAGCTATTATATATATTGACTAGTGCTATACTTGTGTTACGCACGGTAAATAACAATATTTTTTATTTTAATTAACAAATAATATATTTTTTGTTCTAAAATATTTTCAAAATTAGTGCTTGAATAATAAAAAATAAAGTATTAGCAAACTAAAACATAAACTATAAGAATTAAATATTTGAAATTATTATGAAATTTCATAATTTTAATCATAATTCTTTCATAAATTAAATATGTTATTTATTTTTCTTAGAGAAGTGTATCAATTCATCAAAATAAAATATTATAATTCATATATTATAATATTAATCAAGCGAATACATATGCATGCACTGAATTAAACTAATATAAGTAATATTATCTTAATTTGACTAAAAGTATCAAATCACCACTAAATTTTATATGTATTTTTTCCTATTCAAAAAAACTAACACTTTGAGACTTGACCAGTATACTCTAAATCACCTGGTAATTACAAAATTATATGTGTAAAATGTGAACCAAATTGTTTACCATAGTGTTAAATTTATAGAACTATATTTATGTGTAAAATTTTATATAATATGTATTACCGAACCAAAAATTCTCATTTTTTGTTTTATATTTAGAAGAGAAATTGAAACAGGATACACATGCTAAACATTTGAAATCAATTTAATGGATAGCTAAATCATATTGAGAAAAATAATATATATTAAAATTAAGAAGTTAATATATATATATATATATAAATTAGAGAATTTTTTTAAATTTATCATTAAAGATGCACTTGTTAAACAACCATTAGACACCTATCTATGGCTTAAATGAGTATAACCATTAAAACAACCATTTTCGGTGAGAAACATCTTAAAACCCGAAAATTTTTCATGTTATTCAAAATATTTGACATGTTTCTCTTTGATTGATGGCCATAAATATGTTTGGGAATGAAAAATCGAACAAGACCCGTCTAAGGGCATCTACATGGACATGCACGACAAATCAAGCTCTGCCATTGGGGAGAGCTTGAAAGTTTGGTCAGCTTCATTTATATGAAGCGAATCAAACAAGGAGTTTATTGACAAATCAGTAGATTCACCTACTTTTTTATATTTTTTACTTTTATATTTTTAATTTTTTTTCTCTTTTCTTTTCTTTTTATTTTTTCTTTTCTTTTTTTATTTCTAACTAAATTTTAAAATGCTATAAATTGATATTTTAAAAAAAAATTCAAATTTTAATACTCTTAAAATACCAATTTAATTCAAATAATAATTTACACAAAATATTTATATAAAAAATTGATTATATTTCTATTTAATATTTACACGTTACTTAAAATATTAAAATAGTGAAATAATTCATTATTTTAGCTCAAATAGATATATTTTAAAAATTATTTAAGTTCAATTATTAGTTTTAAAAACTTAATTAAATAATTATCATGATAGATATATTTATTATATTATTTATAAGTCAAATATTAACTCAAAAAATATAAAATATTAAATAAATATATTTATTATTTGTATGTTATAAATAAATTAAATAATGAGCTAAGTGATTGTGAGTCTCATACTAGTATAATGAGATATTAACCATTAAGAAAATACAGTATAATGAGTGAGAAATTAGTCAATTACTGATGTGACAAATTAATCAATCTGTTGAAGAGGTTAAAGAGTAGATATGCCCTAACTTTAATTGGAAATGAAAAAAGAACAATAAAACCTTGAATGATCAAATCCATTTTGGAATACAAAGAACCCATTGGAATCTGGCCAATATTCGTTCAGTTTTTGTTAAGCATAGATGGGTGTTGTTTGTTTCTTAGCATACAATTGTTTTGCGGCCTTGAATCAAGCTAAAACCATTGTTTTTCAATACCCAAATTCGTAAACTGATTTCAGAAACTAGAAATGACACCTCAATATTTTTGTACTGAAAACAAAGTTATTTTCTAGATTTAAAACGATTTCAATTTCGTTGCAGTGTTTGAAACAATTGGAATCTGTATATAGATTAAAACGCTTGACATTGATGCCACTTGTCTTTTTCTTATTTTTTCCAATTTTTAAAATTACTTACACTTCTGATTTTACGGTCTTTCACTACTCTAATAATTCATTTATCTACTTTTTTTAAAATAATTCAACTCCCAACTCTAACTCTACTAATTCATTTATAACTGCAAACTTAACTGTATACAATTAATTCATGATTTCTATTCTCTCATTGTCTACATCTCTTTCCTCTCCACTTTCCTTTTTTCCTTCTCTTTCCCTTCAAACTTGAATTGCTGGATGAAAATTGAATTGCTGTCCAACAATCATTTTCTTTGTTGGTCTTGACTTCAAAGATGGTGGTCTTCTAATGATGAGAGTAATTATTATTCTTATTTTCTCACAATGTTCGTTTGAATTGAGTGCAGTTGTTTTTCTTCTGAGTTTTATCTACCTGTTTCATGGAAGAAATTACAAGATCGATGGATTATAGGTTAAACTTCTCAACAAAATGTGATTTCGCAGATATGGTTGCTTTTCAACAATTTCATCTATGCTTTTTAATTCTCGGATGAAAAAAATTCTTTAATCTGGTAGCGGTGATTTTATTGCTTATTGAATAAATAGTTTGTTCAAGAAGGATTTTTCCAATGACTCGATCCATTCAACTGCATTTCTGTTTAATTTCGCTGCAGATATCTTCAATTCTGTTTGACGCTAATGGCTCACAACTGAGTGGCAATGAGATGTCAATCGTAGGTATGGCCTCTTACCAATTTCAGATTTTTCTCATATTTGAAATAAACTGAATTTGTACTCATCTTAAAAACCAAACATATGCTTCCCCAATTTCTGATTTCAAATTTCAGATATTAATTCAATTTTGAAGATATCCTCCACCCACGCGTTAGGTATCCTGTATATTAGTCCCTGTTCAGTCGGCTTTTTAACCACTCAACTGCTCTCCGATTCCACCTTTTCATTCTTACTACTACAATCTTTCCTGTTTTATCTGAAATTGATTTTATTTGTTGTTAATTTCAGGATTTGTGTTTTTTAATGGTTTGTAGAAGCGGAAGTCGTCGGACATGTTAGGGCCGCGCTTGAGCAAGGATGAGCTTGAGCGATTTCACAAGGCACTTCTCAAATATAGCAAAGATTAGGAGAAGGTTAGTGTCTGGCGTTTTACTGTCGTTTATATGGTTTGTTTAAGGTAATATTGAAAGTTTATTCACTACCCTTGAACGAAGCTTTCCTCACATTGTAGTTATAATTCTGTACATTTAATTTCTATTTTTTATTTGTTTTCGTTTTTTCCTTCCCAAGGGTTGTGCTTCTTTAGCAGGATTGACAACAATGATGGTAGATGATTATTTTATCCTGGTAAAATTGTTGTGCTTCTTTAGTATGTTTAATAGCATGGCAATGAAGAAGGCGACGAAGTTAATTGTATTTGTTGCAGCGAATATATAATCTACATAATAATCTATATCTATATATTAAAATGCTTGTCTTTAACCTCACTTTGTGCCACATGTCATTTTCTCTTATTTTTAATTTTTTTTTATTTTTAAAATTTAGATATACGGTTATTATTATACGAATTATTACGTCTCTATATCTTTCTTATTTGTCTGCATCCTCTCCTCTTTCTGCAATGCCTCTTCTCAAAACCATTTCTCTTGCAAACCGTTTCTCTCCCAAAATCGTCTCCTTATTTTATTTCTTCTCTTCTCAAACCATTTTCTCAAACCAATTTATCTCCAATATGTAAAAATATTTATAAAACTTAAAAAAAAATTGAGGTTGTAAAGCAAGATACTTCTTTCAATTATTGCTAGCTATTTTACGTTTGTCTAACCACATATCAAGTAAAAGTATATAAATTTTAGTATAATATTTTTTAAGTGAATAATATTAAAAAGTAAATTTAATAAATCAAGCAACAAATAGTTAAAAGGTCCTGAAGGGCCGCTCGGGTCTCCAACTAGTAATTGTTTGTTTTTCCAACATGTAGAAGCATGAGCATTGCCGGTAATGAAAATGTTGGTTCTTTGATCTGTTTGAAATTCGAAGAGCTTATGTCATGTTGCAGATTTCTGGCGAGTTTGAATATTCATAAAAAGTCTGGAATGAATTGGGTTCAAAATCCTTGGTCTACAAAGGCACCAAAGAATGATAATCGTTGTTTTTTTTTTGTGATCAAAATCCTTAGGTCAAAGACCGGTCTTCTGCAAAGATGGTCATGGAAATTTCAAAGCATTTCTTTTTAGTATTTATTTATTATTTTCTGCATCCCAAATTCAAAATGCTGACTAGGTCCACATTTATAGTTTTTGTCTTTTTTTTTGGCATACCAATTTTGTCACGACTGAAGCCGTGATTGACTGCCGTGAACAAGCGCCAACAATTCAAATAAAGGTCAACTTTCATTAATGATACACCATCGACTGATTATGGATCAAATACTAAAACCACTTTTATTTTTTTAGAAGTCTCCAATTTCCATTTGTTCCAAAAACCCAATTCCTAGAAATCACATCCCCAAATGCATTAATTAATTAATTCAAACAAAACATATTTTGTTGGATTTATTAGTGTAAATAATCTTCTGAAAACTTTGATTTAGTCAACTGATCCCACCACAAACAGCTGCAGCATATGAGACTGAGACAATCCAATGGACCAAAAAGGCCCACGTTTTTTCTCCGAGGTCAACACTACCCAACGTCACCGCCAGCTTCATTTACTCGAAAACGAAGGCACCCAAAGTGCCCCCACTGCTCTCTCACCACTAGTCATTCCGTCAAAAATACTGCCCCCAAAACGCGCTTACTCCCCCTTAATACGACGCCGTTGGGAATGTCACGGACGTCATTAACTCCACTTACAATCATCCATTTAGCTTCTCAGTTCTCCACCTCCACCATCACTACAACTTCTCAGGGACCGTTGATTGGCCAGGAAACGACGCCGTGTTATACACTCCGAGCCTGAGAGGAAAGGAAATTGGAAACGGAGAATGGCTATAGCTGAGCAGAAGTCACCGTCTGAACACAACAATAAAGTATGGGGATTCTTCAAGCTGCCGTTTCGGGGGGTTCACTCCAGCACGACGCCGTCTTCTTCTTCGTCGTCTATGATGCATCAATACCACCACCAGAGTAGCGCTCAAGTTGAAGGATCCAACGCTTATGCTTCGAATTCGGTGTCGTCAGTTGCCAGATCGCTTTTGCCAACACGTCGCCGTCTTAAGCTTGATCCAGCCTCTAAACTCTACTTTCCATGTAAGTCTGTCTCTCTTTAGCTTTGTAAGTCATCTATTTTTACCCAATTTAGGTTGTTATCTATGAAGAATTATTATTAATTGCGAGTATCTATTTATTTTCTTGTTTTTTAGCTGTATTTCCTGATTTTCATTGACGAAAAATTGGTCTGTTTGTGGTAACTGCGAATTGGTTCTTCGATTTGAAATTGTTACTGATTTTGGTTTTGAGTGAGTGGAGAAGGCTTGAATTATACTCAGGTGGTTTCTTCAGTGCAGTTAAGCCTGCCTGTGAGGGCGACTTTTAATCCAACTTGTCTATCGCATTTTCTTACGGGGTTTTAGGTCAAAACTTAGGCTGCAAGACTGGAAGGCTTTGAAGTGTTTTTTTTTTTGTTTAAAAATTAAGGCTTTGAAATGTTTAGGAGTGTAAAAGTTGTAAAGAATGTAAGGATGTGTGTTTAAGGTTGAGTAAACTAATTAAAGGACGAGTGCCTTGGAGCCTGGTTAAGTGAGTTGGATTTAATCTGGGTGCAGTGCATCAAAGACTCATGTGTCTGTTCCCCAAGCAGTAAATACTTGCCGAGTCAGAAAATTAGCTTGCCAGTTCTGACAAAACCTTACAGCTAAATAAAAGAAAGGCTAAAGCCCAAAATCATGCTGGTTCAAGTGATTATATATTCACATTTCACAGTTCTATAATGTAGAATTGGTTGCAATTTAGTCATGAATGAAACTCATCAGACGTTTCCTTTGGAGGTTTCAGCTAACTAATTTAAACTACCAAGGTATCAACGCTATAACACCCTTTGAGAGCTACCACTTGAGTGCGTTGGAAAAGGGATGGCAAAGTTAGCCACTACCTTGTTTTTCCATTAAACCCTTTAAGTGCATACAAAACCAGTGCATTATTTGAATATTAAAAGCACCATTAACTGCTGCATTATGTCTAGAATAGAATCTCAGATGTTCTTTTAGCAACTTCCTTTTCTGCCTCTTCCTCTATGCAAATTGTCTTCTAGCATTCTTTTATCTGTCCCTGATTTTTCAGTTACATTTTCTTATCAGACATAATCAAATTTGAAATGTTAATGATCATTCTTTTCATAGATACTTATCAGATAATTCTTTTTATGATAGCCTAGTCTTATGTATATTGGCAGGTTTGATGACCTGCTTCATCATTGAGTATTTTCCCAGTGTTATTGTTAGGCCACTATCATTCAAATAAGAATGTTCTCCATGTCTCTACATTATACCTTTTTCCATGGACAACTATGAGTTACTTTGCTTGGGTTAACAGAGCATATCAACTGCAAGCGGACTCCAATTGAAAGGGTTTAATATGTCTTCGATATGTTTGCTGCATTTTCACATTGCTAATGAAACATATTACTGGTTCCTATCTATAATTACTTGGTCTTATATGATTATATATTTACAGCTGTTTTGCTTTATTGTTTTCCTTCTTTTAGACGAACCTGGCAAGCAGGTCAGGAGTGCCATCAAGATTAAAAATGCTAGCAAGTCTCACGTGGCTTTCAAAGTACTGGCTTAAGTTTGCCGAGTCTTTATTGATTTGTTCATTGTAGAGTTCATACGTTTTTGTAATATTGTGCGGGCATAACTAAATACTGCTACTTCTTTTTCTTATGTTAGTTTCAAACAACCGCACCAAAAAGTTGTTTCATGCGGCCTCCAGGTGCTATTCTTGCTCCTGGTGAAAGTATCGTAGCAACAGGTAAGCATCCTTGCATATTGTGTTTGTGCTGTTTCCTCAGTATGATGACAATGCATGCTCTGTTTCTTTTTTTCCAAATTTCATAAAATTTTCTTCCTGGTTACGGATTGCAGTTTTCAAGTTTGTTGAACACCCGGAAAACAATGAGAAACCAATGGACCAGAAGAGTAAGCTTAAATTTAAAATCATGAGTCTGAAAGTGAAAGGCGTGATAGATTATGTTCCAGAACTGGTGTGTAGATTTCTTCCTTCAAATGCTAGTATTAATTCCTTGAGTTTGTATTTGCAGCTTTTAAGTAAATAATGTATTTCTTCTATGTGATCGCTACCATATGGGTACAGCAAGAGTTATCTTGAGTGTTAATTTTTCTATATTTGGAAGGTTTTTGCAATCAAAATATGATACCTGTTTCCTGTTAGATTGTTGTTGGTGTGCAAAATTATGGGCATATGCATTTGGAGTAATGTTCCTGGGCAACATATTGTGCTGCAATTTAGCAAGTTCATTAACTTCACCATGTGTGTCTGTGTGATGTGTTGAGCATTTTAAATTTAGTTGTTCTCTTTTTACAGTTTGATGAGCAGAAGGATCAAGTAGCAATAGAACAAATATTGTGCGTAGTTTTTCTGGATCCAGAGCGTCCTAGTCCTGTAAGCACCGCTGAATATGCAAGGAATTCATCTTCATCCTTTATCTTCTGTTAAATTGCATGCCTTCGATATCGACGAGACAAACATATCTGATCTGCTCTTGGGATTTGTATTCTTATTTGTATAGGCCCTAGAGAAGTTAAAGCGCCAATTAGCTGATGCTGATGCGGCACTCGAGGCTAGGAAGAAACCTCCAGAAGATACAGGTCCAAGAATCGTAGGTGAAGGACTAGTGATAGATGAATGGGTGAGTCATACTTCCAATTATCTTCAATCCTTTCCATTAAAACATCCACCTTCTTAATGATTTTGTTTTCTTCTTTTGTGCAGAAAGAGCGAAGGGAAAGATACCTTGCTCGACAGCAGGTTGAAGGAGTAGACTCGGTATAGACCATTTACCATCGTCTTCAAAGTGAATTTTAGAGTGTGGATGAAGTTCGTATAGCCTAAAATTCAGTACATTCCTCCTACCTTTTAATGTATCATGAAAGAATATTGTATTCGGAGAATCATGTAGGAAACTCCAACATGTTTTCTTGTAAAAAAATGCGAGGTGAATTTTCTGGATTTGTGTACGAGGCACCGAAACTTATCTAGCACCATATGCTTGTGATTTTTTCTTGCTACATCAGAAATAAAACTGGTTTTCTGGGGTGGAAAGACTTGATTGAACCTGAACGATCAGTTACTCTTTGAAAGTCCCTGGCGGAAATGGCCTTTGCTCATCGTGTCTCCCATTTGATTTCTTTCTTTTTGTGAGCTACGTTCCGGAAATAGTTGCTACGTCTGATTTTGGGGTTGTGGTCCTCGTGGAGGCCGCAAGTCTCGATTGCATGCGTAAACAGAATGAAGTTTAGTTAACCAATAACCGAATCAGGACCCCCGGAAGGAGCCGACGAAATATGGAGATAAAATGTCCGATAATTTGGACATCATCAATGCACGCAAAAGCCGCCAATGGAAAAGGCATAAACAGTGGTTCCTCACGCATGGGTTCTCTTCCACTGTATTCCCAAACCTCCTCCTGCGCCAACCAACATCAACCCAGTCTCTTCCCTATATAAAGGAGCATCTCTAATTCCCCTTCATCTCAGCAGTACCCTTTCTATACAAACAATATTACAAGCTAAGATCACAAAACATGAGGTATATAAGCAGAGTTATGGCAACTAGTGTGTCTAATATAATTGAAGGGAATCAACAAGAAGGTTGCAACTGGAATTCAACTCTTCAGCCTTGTAATGCGAGCAAAAGAGGCCATTTCACAGGTGGTAATGGTGTTGGTGATAAAGAAAACAAGAAAAGACAGGTCGACGAGTCCCTTCAGAGAGTGATGTACTTGAATTGCCGGACTCATGGCTAGTTGTCTCAGAAGCACAAACAAAGAGAAACTGCGGTGATGCCAATCCTTTTCCCAGAGGCATCGTGTATTCAAGTCATAGAAGAGGTGTTGTTTCAAAGATGTGGTTACGTGAGCCGTAAGGAGTACATTGCAAGTGAAGAAAGAAACAGGGGAAATCAAATCTCTTAGTTTTAGAATTATATTAATCCTTGTGAATGGCAAAATGTGCTAAGTAGGGAATTGATCGAAAATGTTGTTTATTGATTGATTCATGGCATGTATGCAACCCTTAATTCTGTGGTACATTAGCTCCTAACGGATTTTCAACTCTCGATCACTTAGCAATAACTTAGAAATGACACTAATATTATTTTGAGACGACAAGTTCACTGGAATTTATGCTAGTGAATTTTGTTTAATTTGAGCAATTAAACTAGCTGATAAATCTAGCCTAAAACAAAAACTAGCTGATAAATCTCATGGGTTTACAATCTGTTCGGTCTAGCGTTAGATGGTTTTAAAGAACGACACTATTCATCCGTTCAAAACGAAACAATAATCGGTTTTGTATAGGCAACTTGTTTCAGATAAATGACCTTATTAACTATAAGGTGATTTATGGTTCATCCATATCAACTCTTGAGAATCCATCACCGGTATATTATTGTCACAGGCTTAACAGCTACAACTTGTGAGGGTTTTTTTACGACACAAAACTAAGGCCTAGTTACAAAGCCTCCGTTTTTTAAAGATGCACTAAAATGGCCTCTAGAAAATGAAGGTTTATATCTGGTAAAACTTGACAGATATCATCAGTCCTTCAAATTAATAAATATACAAGTCGGGAACAGTTTGAGGCAATAAACAATTAGCTCCATAAATCAATTGGGGTGATTAAGGATGTAAAGCTACCAAGTTCCTTGCAAACTCTCGAAACACTTTAATGTTCCCTCTCCAAAAAGAAGTGGAGTGAGCGCATCCAATGCTAAATCTTTATGTGTGGGGGACATGTAAAGGACGACATCAACACAAACTTCAATCCAAATACGCCATACCTATCATGCACATGATTCCCAACTTGTTCATCTCAATCCTGAGTTTGAGTGTGAGTGAGACAAATAAATTCCTTTTATCCACTTCATCCTCATCCAAAACCCATATTAAACAAACCAAAAAGGAAGTGTCCCGTACAAATTAACGAGCTTTGTCATGCGATTCTCACTTGTTTCAGTGCCAAGGCCGTGACCAAATCGACGATTCATGCAATTTTCCATAAAAAGTGGATGTCATCCACTTTTTTCTCGAACCAT
The DNA here is from genome assembly GCA_948243855.1 of Flueggea neowawraea. Taxonomy (NCBI): domain Eukaryota; kingdom Viridiplantae; phylum Streptophyta; class Magnoliopsida; order Malpighiales; family Phyllanthaceae; genus Flueggea; species Flueggea neowawraea. The sequence continues at coordinate 23,023 of CAODLS012628076.1, forward strand.
TTATTCACTTCACAGTTAAGATTGTCACCGAAAGCTTTCACAGTACTCATTACTGCCCAAAAAGAAAAATAAAATGCCACTCGAAAAGCATGTGAAAACCGATTCTCCAATTGCAGTAAAGTTGTGGGGTTTTTTCATCCACTCATTGGAAGCTGATTCTGCTTTCAGTGAAGTGAAATGCCACTTCTCTTATATGATTTCATCATTGGAAATTGTGGGTATTTTGAGTTTTTATCAATATAAATAAAAAAAAGCTGCCATTTTTTAATCTTTGTTGCTAAATATTACTCTCTCTGTCTCATAAAAATAGACTACAATACTTTTTCATAAAGATTAAGAAAATTAGTTAGAATTATTAATTTTAATAAATATTTCAAAAAATATCCATATAACAATTCAATAAATAATTAATAATACAATTTATTATACATTTAAATAGGTACAATATTATACAATTGACTTAATTATTAATATTAAAAAAATAAGTCTATAATTTGAGACAAATTAAAAAAATTTTATTTGTCTTTTTATAGACGGAGGGAGTAAATTATTGGGCAAGTTAGATGATTTAATTCTCAAGGTAAACTCTTTCCTAACAAAATACAAGTTGGCACCTCTTTGACTCTAAATTTGGTCCTCTGTATTTTTTTTCATTACAATTTGGTCCTCTTTAGGGACTCCAAATCGCGTCCCCTGCGCCGGTCAAAATGCTTCGTTGCAATGAAAACTGTATTCAATTCGTAGAAGACTAAGCAACTTAATCACTCAACTAAATCCTCCCAAGTCCCAAATTTTCATGACATCCAAACTTTGGCCCCTGCAGTCCATAATTGGCTACCATTATACCAATTATATTTTCTTTTTCATATTAATCAAATTATTTAACCCTCAAAAACAAAGAAAATAAAAGAGCAGCATATTCTACGAATTCAATATGATGTTAATTGACAAATTGCATGTCTGCATGTGCGTCATATTGACTTGTTACACGTTTTCCTCTCCATCACAGACAGCACCATTGAACAAGTTTTGCATTATCTTGGAACTATTGGTTAAGTCCAAATTAAGCACGAATGCATCAGATACATTATGCAACATAATGATAAAATAATTATGGACCCATTATTTGTCTCACATAGAGCAAGAAAATTCAGATGTAAAAGTAAAGCCTTTGATGATCGATCAACAGAAGTATTTTTTCCACTATACACTGAAATTTAAAATTGACATAGAAATCCCAAATCAACTGTTGTCTGGAATAAATCCACCACCACTTAAGTTTAATCCTTTTCTGAAACATCAATCAGTAGTATGTACTGCTACCCAAAAGAACGAAAAGTTGCGAATTGGAGAACTAGATAAAATGAAGTCCCAAACTACAGAGTCTTAGCGACCTGGCCAGCTTTGCCCATCTCATAGTGTCCATTTCCATTTGGGAAATCAGAATCAAGAACATACTTAGACCAGAACCAGTGTGTCTTCCATACTTGGCTCATCTCTTCAATTGGGATTCCCTTGGTCTCAGGCAAGAACAAGTAGACGAAGATTGACATTAACACGACGAAGAATGCGAAGAAGAGGAAGAGACCGAACTTGAGATGGCAAAGCATTGTTAAGAACACTTGTGCTACTGCAAATGTGAAGAGCATGTTCACTGACACGTTCACACTCTGAGCTGCAGAACGAATCTCCAGTGGGAAAAT
>CAODLS012628180.1:0-11180 GCA_948243855.1 Flueggea neowawraea
GAGATAAGCCTTATAGATGCCAATGGGCAAGGGGATTTGATAGTTAAACTCTTGAAATTGCAACTACTCAATGTCATGGTTGATTTTTGTAAATAATGAATAATATTGCCTTCCTCTCTTGATCATTTTACTCGTATACTTGCATACTATAAGAACTTTCTTGCCTCTTTGATTTAAATTGTATTATTTCCCCGGGATTAGAATTGGTTTGCTTGAGGACACACAAGCAAACGAGTAAGTGTGAGGGAGTTTGATGTAGGTTAAAATTACATGATAAATCAAACAAGAATTCATACATTTTCGTCCGACAAATCATGCTTTTGTATTGAATTTAATATGATACTTGTGATGTTTGTTGGATGATTTAATTTGGAGAAAAATGAGTGGAAAAAGGAGCAAAAGTGATGCCAAATGGAAAGGTCCCAATAAACCTTATGAAAACATGAAGAGAACGAAGGAAATGAGGAAGAGGTGTCACGGCAGTGAGGTCCAAGTGCCACGGCCGTGACAAGAGGAAAAATTGAAGAAAACCATCCAGAGAAGTGTCATCACGCCATGACACTGTTCATGCACTGTTAACCTTTTTTTACGTTCACGCGACACTATTCATAGGTAATGTTCACTTTTATTGTTCATGGGCACTGTTCATTGCCGAAATTCATCACAGCTGTGACGCTTGCAGAGTAACAGCCGTGACACTGTTCACTGATGTGAAAAACATGTGACGAAGAGGGCCAAACAAGTGGGGACCAAAGGCACATTCTAGTTGCATTTTGAAGAGAATTTTTGTAGGGTTTTGAGATCATGTAAAGATGTATAAATACACCTAAAGCTTACTCTTTTAGGTATTCTTGGTGACTCCTAGAATCATTCTCTTTGTTATTTCAAATTTTAGATAGATCATTGTAGGGTTTTGCGCAAGAACAAAAGGGGAAGCTTGAAGGTTGAGAGTCTCTTGAAAGCGACTTGAGGATGCTTGTCTACATCAACCCTTCCTCTAATTCTTCACATTTGTGTTTGGTTTCAATGTTTTATTTTTTCTTTTATTGTTTTATTGTGTTTTCTTTAAATTTGGTAGCTTAAGTCTCTTATTAGGACTTAGAGATGTAAGCTATTGATGAATACTTGCTATTTAATGAATGGGTTTTTTTGTGCATTTGAATTCTATATTTGAAGTTTATTTTTAATGGGTCTTGTGATTTATGTTCTTAATTTGAATGATTGCCTATAGAATTGATTTATTAACTTGTTATGCTTGACTATGATTATGATTGGCCACCATGGTTGTAGTTTAAGTAAGCCTAGTTGAAGAATCGAGAGATGAAGGCTAGGTGACACCCACAAGCATTAAACTTGTGTGGTTTATGATAGAAATATTGCTTGCCGACAAGGTATTCGATGAAATTATTTAATGGCTTAATAAACCTAGTTTGGCTAATTAAGGCCGAGAGGACCCTTTTAGCAAATGTAGGTATGATATAAATAACCTTGAGAGAGGCTTTAGGCTAGCTTGGTGGAGAGAACACTTATTCCTAAAACCCCATTCATTAATGTAGCAAGTATGATTCTTTAGTTGAAATCTCGAAAGTCCTAATGCTTTATTAATTATTGGTTGCTCCTTTTGTCAATTGCTTACTTTATTAATCTTGTCTTTTGATCAAAAAAAAAACCCGATAATATTATTTATTGTTTTTATTTTACGAATTGATCATCATTAGTACTCGTTCCCTTGGGTTCGATATCCATTGGAATTCTCCTTGGTAAAACTACATCGATTATATTACGCTTGCTAGAAGTCGGTCACCTATCTATATCTATGTATTGTATTTTCGAACTGTTTTCAAAACAGACTTTGCGAGACACGAATGACGCGTTCTAAAACGTCATTCCTCACTGGGTTTTTACCCCTTTTCCTTTTTCATTGTTTATCTTTATTGATTCTTTAGGTGGACAGTTTTTGGCTTCGACAACTACATCGCATCTTGGATCTCAGTGAGGCATCTTATTGGTTAGTGATGCCCTTTTGGCTAGGCTCTTCTGTTTCTGGTATAGAGTTCCACATATGGATGTTGTAGGGTTATTGGGTGCTATTTTGTATTTTGATACGCTTATACCGATTTTACTCGTTGATATTATTTTAGTATATTTACTTATATATATTTGATTTAATATAAACCTATTTTATATTGTCTATGTTTTTAGATAACAAATGTTTTAATAAATGTTTTGATAATTGAATAAGTTAGGTAGTATTTTTGATCTTGGAGGCTTGTGCGAGATGAGTCTGGTTTTCATAGATGATTTGCCTAGTACGGCAGTCATAGTCTGAAAATGGGTCGTGACAATAGAGATTTGCACTTATGCTTTCCCATGGTCTGGTCATCATCAAGCTTTAATGTTATGTATTCAGTGGTTACTCTAGTCTACTAATGCTTCTCTGAGTCACATTCACAGGGACAACAATCTCTGTGCAGATTGGATAGCTAAAAATGGTATATCTCAGTCTTTTGGAATCCATGATTTTATTTCATTAACTTTTGTCTTTATTGTATTATGATAAGGTTTGATTTTTTAACCATAGTATTCCTTCGCCACAAGTGAGGACTATCAATAATATTTAATGAAATGTTACCATCTTTCATTTAAAAAATAAATAAAAATAAAAAAGAGCCGTTCTTCAAAAGCATCTCCAACCCTCTATTTATCCCACACTTTATCTCTATAACTAATATAAATAGTGGTTTTGACTAGCCATTTTTATTGAATCTAAAATGACTCTTTATTTTGTCTATCATTAGTGAATTTTTTTATGTTCATATATTTTATTTATATTGACCAATCACTTTTATATGTTTTATGAATTTTAACAAAACGTAGAATTGAGTAGAGAGTAGTATTGGAGAATATTTATTTTCAATTTATACAATTAATGGTGCTATCTATTTTTATTAAAAGTGCTAGCTAAAAATATATAGCACCATTAGGGATGCACTTTGTTCTTTAGCTACTCTGTTTTGAGGGTGAAACTCCTCTTGAGCTCTTGCATTTTTCAGTTACTCAACTATCCAGCTCCACATAAGAAAGCACGTGATGAGAACGAAGACTCACTCTCCCTCCATTCTCTGATGCTCAAGTCAGTCCTTATCTCAATTGAAGGTTGAAGTAAAGTGTAATTAACTTAATTAGAATATGAGGATGCGTACAGTATTTGTAGATGTGGATGACTTGCTATCTATTTTATAGGTTTATTGCATCTGCTTGACCTATTTCTTGTTGGATTTTGTTTGATGGGTCTTTGACCAAGTTTTAATGCTTAGACATTGGGCTTATTGAATCTAACAAGCCACATTAATAATTCCCACTCTTGTTTTCCAATCTCCATGAGAGAGGGGTAACAAATTCTCTTTGTTCAATTGAGACATCTCTTACACTTTTTCTTGAGTTTAGGGAGGGAAGTGAACTTTGTCACATTATTAGGTTCGGATTGATCTCACATTTGCCGCCTACGTTTGACTTTTCTTTGCATGCACACACTATTACGTTGGTTCTATTTCCATTACTTAAGTTCATATGGCTTCTTATGTTGATCATATCAATTGATTTATTTGTTGGTTTCTGTTGTTGGAAAGACAATCCAAGGTCTTCCGATTGCGTGTGCTTCGTAACAAACAAATGAGAGGATCATGGTGATAGTTTATTGTTTGTCATTAAGAACATAACACTATGATCACACCACTAGGGATCTGGAAGCCTTCGAAGGCCATACCTGTGAAGATTGACGAGGAACTTGAAGATTTTGACATGTGAAATCAATAAAATAAGGCAATGATTTTGTCGTAGCATGTAGATAAATCCATGATGACTCTTAAAAATCTTAAAGATTGGATCTGTGAAAATGTTTTGAGGATTGAATATCACTATTTATGATATGGTCCCTTGAAATTTTGTATTTGTCCATTCATGAATAACTAGAATGGAGATCTTGAAGACTATTATGAGAGCCATAAAAGATCAAGCTTCTTAGATTTATCGAAAACTGTTGAAGATTTTGGTGGTTTTCATATGCCAGGCCTCACTAGATGGTGAGTAGAGGCTTGATGTGATGACGATGACCTGGCGACGAGGAGGAGGTTGGCTTGTGGCGGCATGAGTTCCATTTTGAATTTCCAAGATCTATGTAGCAGTAGTTGGTGTAACAATAAATATGTATTCTTGAAGACTCCCATAAAGAAATTGTTGAATAAGGCAAACAACAACAACATTTCTCTTAATAACCAAACAAAAGGACATATGAAGGCGTTGGCAACTCATTGCTCTTTCTCTCTCTTTTAGATTCCACGTGTGCAATCTTACAAAAGTGACTAGTCGTGCAATTTGCAGGACATATCATCGTTCGAAGTCATTAGATATTAGACATGCGCATCTCCTCCACTTCCAGACGATCGTTATGCCAGTGATGTATTGTTTTATTGTACGTATTGCTCCTGCACTCACATTACGTCTGCTAGCAAATGACCAATCTCTTACCTCTTTCTCACTTAGTTCGCTAGTCCTATCGCATGTCTTAGTAACTTCTATTTCTTTTGAATGTCATGCACTTAGCTTTCCCAATGTCTATATTAGATATGAAGATGAAAGACTTGGAATCAATCTTCGTGGATTAGCCAACCATACTTAGCATATCAATTAATGGATGTGGATGGGGAGATGGACATCTTACGCTTTATCTTTTGGAAATAGGTTAGCCTTTTACACTTGTAATTTTGACCATGGCATAGTTGAAGTCATGGAGACAAGTGTGGGTACCCACACTCCTCTCTTGATGGCGAACATAAGCTTAGAGGAAACTCTTAGATGCAAAGGTGAGCACGAATGCTCAAGCTTCCTCTATCTGCAGGAAGAACATGGTGATCGGTGCTCAGCAGATAAGTGAATGTCAACCATACTTTTATTTCTAGGAGTATTCTAAGTATTGTATCTATAAGTACAAGTTGTTAATCGTGGTTTAGTATAAGAAAAATAAAAGACATTTTATTTTTTATTTCAAATAATTAAAAAACCAAAAAACAGTACTTAACTAAACTAACATGTTCACTTAAACCACAAAAAATATCAATTGTTATGAAGGCCTTAGGGTTTAGATATTTCTCCTAATGAAATCCTAAAAATAATATAAGTTATGAGTGTTTTAAAATTCAGTGGCAATTGACTACTAAAATCATCCAAACCCTTTTTCAAGTGATTCATGGTATAGTTCACCTAATTAGACCAATACTTTCATTTACCTATATTATATTGTAACACCATACTCTTATAACACATATTCGTATGGTCCATAGCATATAACAACATTTAAATATGTATACAGAATAATTTACAGTAAGACATTCATAAATAGAACTACCAAAACTCGTAAACATAAAAAAGTGAATTATACATTACAAGCAAAGTTTGGTAGACAAAACTACTATTCATGATGAGTCATGCGGTTCTCATCCTTTAATTCTATTTATATGCACATATTGTAGGGAAAGAGTGATCACGACATCTCGACCACTATCACATCGTGTATGTACAAGCCTGAAAATTGGCTCAAAATCTAACTTGATAATACCTAGGAAAAGTTTTGCTCTTTATATGAGTCGCAATTCAATGAGAAACCCAACACATATCAAAAATTATATAAAGGTACAATATACAAACAATCTAATAGGTAACACATCATCTAGATATAATAAGTATACAATACAAGTTCATTTAATTAAGTAGTGGCCCAGCATGTCAGGTTTTGCCCAAGGTTTCCAATATGACATATCTCAAGGATCTTTTTGATACCAATAGAAGAGACCTGGAAGTCTAGTCAACATCCGATAAAATTGACTAGTAGGTCTGATAAAATAAATCAAATAAATTGTTGGTTGGCCAACCCAATATGTTAGAATGGTTTCTAAAGGTGGCTCCTACGTGTTTTACCCAATATAGCACTTAGTTCTATCTACTTTCTCATATAACCAATATTTTTATAGAATTGCATATATCTAAACACATTGGCCATACCATTCCTTCTAAGCAATATGAAATCAGACGCAGAACATATACACAACTCAATAACATTTTCAATAATTCATTTATTGCTTCCTTCATATCATCATCAATATTCGAGTGTGTATCAAATAAGAATTCACTAATAGCACATAATCAGATCATGACAATAACCAAAACCAATAATTCCACATATCTCATACCAACTCATAATAATAGCAATGTATCAAACAATACACAAATATAACACATAAGGAATGTAATGGATTCAATCAAAAGGCAGGACAAGTCAAGTCCCATGGCTCCCCTCTGGAGTCTCCACACTACCCTTCTCACCTAATATACATATTCATATATTTTACTTTCAATACCGAATACATATGTACCATTATATGCATGCGATGTTCAAATGATGCATGTCTTCGTGTCGACACTTCTAATATGTACTTATTCATGCAAGTTGGTATGAATTAAGACATTCTCATATGTTTTAGACCACTCTTATAGGCGTCTAGTATTCAATGGCAATTAACATAATGCAAATCAAGCATATTTATGCATTCTAAATAGTTTGTGCTATCTTATCAAGTCAACAACCCAAACTCATTCTATTCTCAAATTTAAACTGCATACAGAAAACATATAAGGGTTACTTCCACAAAAATCAGACTCTACATCGCTCTAATGAGGTCTACACGAATTCTCAAAATTACAACTTTCGAACAGGATTTATAGATTAGATCTATTTACACTTATCCGTACCCACTGTCCGTTATACTCATACGCAGGCTATGAAAATCTTCAGAGAAATATTAGACATATAAATAACAATTTTATGTTTTACAGTTTGTCTACATCGATTGTCTGGAAGTGCCTTAAAACGGTGATGTGAATACAAACTAAAATCCAAACCCAAATAGACTGATGTTCCAATTTGTTTGAGTTTGTTGTTAATTCATGCTCTACTACATTTATTCAACATTTAGACCTCTAAACGCATATTGCAAAGAATATTAAACAGAGAAGAACAGAGAAAATCGCTTGCTTTGTTCCTAGGATGCAATAGACACTGGTTTCGACATGAAATCAACGTTTTCTAGGTTTGTTACCAAATTTTATAGACAAATATATTCTTCTCCATTTTTCTCTCCCATTTCCCCTTTGTTTCCTGTCCACTAAACGACCTGGCCACAAAAATATTATGTTATCCTTGTTTAAGTTCTAATTTTATCATGTTATAGGCTAAACATGAGGTGGCGACATGTTTAAGGGGTTTAGTCAGAAGCTTTCATATTTCTTCTTTCTTTCTACTCCTTTTCTTATATTTACTACACATGAACATGCCTAAGCTTGTAGGCTTTTGATGGTAACCAAATAATACTTATTAATACAACTATCTTGATATAATTATGAACTTACCTATTTACCCTTCTTTCACAATTGTTTGACTTTTGAACTCTGATTCTCCTACCGATAAACGCTTTATCGCTCTCGTAGGTTTTTCTAAAATATTCTCAAACCATATGAACAATAGGAATATAACTTATGCAATGTCATATCAATGTGCATATCTTATGTGTATCATATACAATGCATGCTCATATATATGTAATTTTGGCCATGAATGTTACATATACAAACTCCATTAAATACTATAGTGAATCTTAATGCCATCACACATCGTTGGACTGTTGAACCACTGTAGTGACTGTTGAATTGTAAGGTATGCTTAAGGGTCTCAAATTGGCTTAGTAAAGGATACTGACATAATTTTCTTAATGTTGATAGTCTTGTTGTGATGAATATCTTGATCCAATCTCAGATACCTATTCCAATTGAAGCTTGGTATAAGCAATTAAGGAGATACTCCAAAGACCTCATTGTGAGCATTTGCCCCATGTGTAGAGAAACGAACGTAGAGGCAAGGAAAGACTACCAGGGGGTGTGGCCTCCCCTAGCTTGAAAAAAATACAACATTTATGCATAGTCTCCTTACAATTTGGTAAATATCTCTATATTTTAGTAAGTCTTTATAGATGCATGACAAAACTTAACTAACAAAAAAAAATTAGAAAAGACACCAAATAAAATATTAGCCCGTGTTTGATTTTTAATTAAGTGGTGAAATGGAGTTGTCCATAAGTCACACAAGAAGATAAGAAAAGTTATCCTTGACCATGTCACACAACGAATTACAATTTAAATATAGTAAAAGAAAAAGGAAATTATTCGCTTTTCCTTTAAGTTATACCTTTCTACCACAATGGGTTTATCTCCACTCTTAACAAAAATGTAGGTCCTATTTAGTCTAGAAAAATCTCTGAGAAATTTCTAAAAATGCTCTAGAGAAATCAAAACGTAGAAAATTATTCAAAACCTTTTTATTTTAGAAAATATGAGTTAAAAATGCAAATAATTTATTTATTTATTTTATGCAAATAAATTGTTTTATATTTTTATAAATAAACACATAATATGAATGTTTTTCAGTTTTTAAAAATGAAAACAAATTTCTAAACTAAACAGCTCATAGCTTTCACAATAATTCTCACAACACCACCACTTTATTCGTCAAATCTCTATTTGACTACGTCAAGTTTCTATTTGGTCAGCAATTAATTCTATTCTTCAAATCTTTTTATTGGGTACTTTGCTAATTACAACAATTAAATATATTTCTCCATTTTGTTTTTATCATTGGAAAAAAACTTAAATATTAGGTACTTTTATATTTAGATATATTTTTTTGGCCTCCATTGTGCAAAAATCTTGGCTCCATGACTAGGAACCATGCTGCAGATAAATTAGCTCTTCTGACTTATTGGTTTATATGATCTTAATTCTCCTTCAATGGAGTTGTATGAGATTCTTAGAGATGATTTGCATCATTGCATGGCACAGCTTTCCCTAGAGTTTGGGCAAATGATTTGTAATCTTTCATAGACTCTGTCGGAGTTAAAAAAAAAGTAATAAAAAGGAAAAAAAGGAAAATCAAAACCACGTTTCAGGCAATTGTCAAAACTAATTTTTAACATTAAAGCAATCTATTAATTTGAAAGAAACTAAAAAAGGGTTTCCAAATAGTGCCGAATTATGATTTTTAATTTAAATTCTCAAATCAAAGTCCAATTATTGAAAAAAAAAGTTGTATAATATCAAAACTAGTTAACGATGAGCTTAAAGCTCATTAATACTAAATTCAACTCTGGTGCTAAAAAGTCACGAGTTCGACTTTGGGTGGGAGCAAATAAAATGACTTATAAAACAGAAAACTCCTTGCCTACAAATAACAATATTATATTGGTGAAATAATTTGTAGAGAAATGGATGATGGAGTTCATGCTGGACTCAATGAAGTATTAGAGTAGGAAGGAAATGTCGAAAACATTCTTGATTTACTAGATTTCTGTCGCAACAGAACTGGAAACTTTTAAACTATTCAGCAGTTGATTCATAAAAATCTACAGCAATGGATGTCCTCTTGACGATCAGCAGCAGTAATTTATCGTGTGCAATACCAATAATTATCCTATTCTTGGAGCCATCGATCAAGAATCAGTTCCAAGTACATCTATCATAATTGAAGAGATAACAATGCAATGACCATTAATCAGAACTCAGTTCCCCATTTGGAGATGGGTTAAACTAAATGTTGTATACAAGAGCATCTCTTTAGCATACCAATGAGCTTATAACTCACTAGTACTGCAGTCAACAACACTGCAGGACTGAATGTTGGATTTCCGGCCAGAGTAAAACGACTTGTCCAGATAAAACCCAACACTGCATCTATTTGGCATCATATGGTATTGAAGAAGAACTACACGGCAACGCTCTGTTCATCGTGTGCTCAGTTTTCCTTTCATGTCCCTTTGTCATGGTGGTGGAAAAATTTGTTTGAAAAATGGTGCTTGATGCCATGACCGTTTTATATGTAGAGCAGGCTTCAAATACGAGAATAATTAAAACACACTGGCGGCGATTGACAAAGATATCGAATCATCTGCATCTATTCCTGCCTCTTTCATATGATGAAGTAATTTAGCAATCACTTCATATATGTCTTCCATCCTATGATGGGCCACATCTCTGGCTGTGAACTCGTGTCTCACATTTCTTACCTCAATCCAACTAAAGCCTGCTTCTTTCCTCAATTCTCTCTCTCCCATATCAGTTCTCACTCTCCTGGCATCGCTCCATCTATTAGCCGCGGAATATATGTTTGATAACATGATATATCTTGCAGCATTTGTAGGTTCCAATCGGAATAGTGTCTCTGCAGCCCTCTTAGCAAGTTCCAAATTCCCATGGAGACGGCAAGCACCCAAAAGTGCACCCCATATCCCAACATGATCTGATCCATCAGGCGCTCTCTCGATCAAATCCACTGCTTCCTTTAACCTATTTTTCCTTCCTAATAAATCAATCAAGATTGCATAGTGCTCTTGTTTCGGGTTGATACCATACTTCTTTTCCATCAGGTCCAGAAGCTGAAGTCCAACAGAAACAAGACCTGTGTGGCTACATGCAGACAGCAATCCAAGAAATGTGACATGATTAGGAAATACATTTGCTTCTTGTGTCATCTCCCTGAAAACGTTGAGCGACTGTGATGCATCCCCATTTTGAGCAAACCCTGTTATCAGTGAGTTCCAAGACACAACATCACGTTCAGGCATTGTGTCAAACAAGGCTCTAGATGTTTTCATATCACCACACTTACAGTACATATCCATTAAAGCATTACATATAAACACATTAAACATGTCAAGTCTACTGCTACTTCTCATAATTTGTCCATGAATCTGCTTGCCTTTTTCAATCAAGGCCAGGTCCGCACAACCACTTAAAACCATAACATAGGTAAAAGCATTAGGCCGGACCCCTTCTTTTTGCATCTTCCCAAAGAGATCCAGAGCTTCAAGGCTATGTCCATTTTGCACAAAACCAGCAATCAGACTAGTCCAGGAAATGACATTCTTTATTGGCATTTCTTCAAAAATCCGGGAAGCATCATCCAATCTAGACGCATTTGCATAGGCCACAACCATAGAAGTCCAAGAAACCACATCCTTGTCCTCCATACTGCTAAACAAACGATAACAAGTATCGGGTTCACCACATTTCCCATAAGCATC
>CAODLS012628252.1:0-16959 GCA_948243855.1 Flueggea neowawraea
TGGCTTGATTCTTGCCTGTTGGAGTGTGAAATCAATCTCGATTTTGTTTTCTTTTCAGTGTTCACTCTAGTAACTTTTTCCTCCACTCGAGTAACTCCAATGAAAGACTTCAGTGTTGCATTTATGGCATAAATCACTCGAGTAACATTATAATCCACTCGAGTGATCAATCTTCTTATGACCGTTGCATTTGATTTCTTTCCATTTCAGACTTGATTCATTTGAATTCCTCATATCAAACATCAAACTCACTCGAGTGAGAAAATATCTACTCAAGTAACTCTGTGTTGGCTCACTTTTGGACTTTTTGAAGATCACATTCACTCTAGTAATCCATAGCTCTACTCGAGTGATTGTGCCTCTAGGTGCTTTGTCGATTCTCTGAGTCTCGTTCACTCGAGTAATATTTATCTTCACTCGAGTAACTTTATAGATCAGTGAGCCTCTAAAGATTGGTCTTGCTCGAGTACCTCTATTTCTTGGTTGAGTAACTTTTAACTTACTCGAGTGATAAATGGTTCCACTCGAGTAACATCTGGAACTCACTCGAGTGATAAATGGTTTCACTTGAGTGACACCTAACCGCCATTTGCTTCTGGACACTACACTCACTCGAGTCATAAACTGTGTTATTCGAGTAACTCTTCTCTATTTCAAATAATCTTGTCTTTTGGCAACCTTGATTGGTATGCCATTTATCAAGATTGATTTCCCAACTTTTGTTCATTGTTAAAACATAGGTGGATCTAAATGTGAACCATCATTGGTTCAACAGTATTTGCCTTGTAGCACTTGTGGGAGTAGGCATATCAAAACTTTCAACAAGGTAGCTGGAAACTATTTTTACTGCAGACAGCCGGACACAAGATAATTGAGTGTCCTGTAAGGTTGAATGCCGAGACTCAGGCTGGGTAGTCTACAGCCTTAGGGTCAGATGTAGCTAGGACCAGTGTTGGCAGAGGAGCTGGCAGAGGTTCAGGGAGTCGTAGTCAGGCTAGTCAAGGTGTGGTCATGGTCAGGAAGCTCAGAGTAGTGCCGCTACAGGAGGGCATGGCAGAGTATACCATCTTACTCTTCAGGAGGCGCAGACTTCCAATGCTACAGTTATTGGTACACTTTCTATATATGATACTATAGCATATGTATTATTTGATATTGATGCATCGTATTCATTTATCACTCTGCCTTTTGTTGAGCGTGCTGGGTTAGTATTGCGTCAGCTGGATAGGCTGGCAGAGGTTTCTTCACCTTTGGGTGCAAAGATGTTGACTGAAACCGGGGTTCAGGGTTGAGTGATTACCATTGATGAGTATGAGTTAGTAGCTTACATCATCTTATTAGATGTGGGAGAATTTGATGTCATTCTGGGTATGGATTGGCTTTCAGAATTGCATACTACCTTGGATTGCTTTGCCAAGAGAGTAAGTTTTTAATTGCCTTGTTAGACTAAGTTCTGTTACCAAGGTGAGCGAGATAATGTGGTACGGAGTTACGTATCAGCTGTTAGAGCAGAGAGGATGATTCGTCGAGGATGCAAGGCGTACTTAGCTTTTGTTTTGACCGAGTCCAATGGATTAGAGTTGAGTGTCGAGAACATCCCAGTGGTTCTGGAGTTTCTAGATGTATTTCCAAAGGAGTTATCAGGACTTTTGCTTGAGCGGGAGATCGAGTTTGCTATAAAGGTGCAACTTAGTACCGATTTGATATCGATTCCACTGTATTAAATGGAGCCAGTAAAGCTGTAGGAGTTAGAGACTCAGTTGAGGGTTTCACCTTAGGGCGCTCCGGTGCTATTGGTGAAGAAGAAGGATGGGAGTCTTCATATGTGTAAAGGCTATTGCCAGCTTAACAAAGTAACAGTGAAGAACCGATATCCACTTCCGATGATAGATGATCTATTTGACCAGTTGCATGGTGCACAATGATTTTCTAAGATTGACTTGAGATCAGGATATCATTAGTTGAGAATTAGAGGTGAGGACATTCCTAAGACAGCGTTCCAAACTAGATATGATCATTATGAATTCCTATTAATGTCGTTTGGTTTGACCAACACACCAGCGATATTTATGAATTTGATGAACAGAATGTTCAGACCATATTTGGATCGGTTCGTCATTGTTTTCATTGACGACATCCTGATCTACTCGAGGAGTAGGGAGAAGCACGAGGACCACTTGAGGTCAGTATTGCAGACACTGAAAGAACATCAGCTTTATGCTAAGTTCTCAAAGTGCAAATTTTGAATCGAACAAGTGGCATTCTTGGGATACGTGGTGTCTAGAGATGACATTATGGTTGATCCAAAGAAGATAGAGACATTACTCCATTGGGAGAGGGCATTACTCCATTGGGAGAGATCTAAAACCATTACAGAGATTCAGAGCTTTCTTGGTTTGGCCGAGTATTATAGGAGGTTTATCCAAGATTTCTCTAGAATTGCTACTCCTATGACTCGGTTAACTCAAAAGAGATTTAAATTTTCTTAGTCCGATAGATGTGAGGACAATTTTCAAAAGTTGAAAAAGTGTCTGACGAGTGCGCTAGTGTTGGTTCCACTATTAGGTTCTGGAGGTTTCTCGGTGTATTGTGATCCATCGAGAGTTGGCCTAGGTTGTGTATTGATGCAACATGGTAAAGTAATTGCCTATGCATCAAGACAACTTAAAAGGCACAAACAAAACTATCCTACGCATGACCTGGAGTTAGCAGTAGTGGTGTTCGCACTTAAGATATGGAAGCCTTATCTGTACGAAGAGACTTTTGAGATCTTCACATATCATAAGAGTCTGAAGTACATTTTCGGGCAACGAGACCTGAATTTGAGACAGAGACGTTGGCTAGAGTTGCTAAAAGATTATGATTACGAGACGACTTGCAGTGTCTACGTGGCAACATCTAATAGAGTCCGAAGTTGAGCTATCGTTCAGTGATTCAGGGGAGTTGTTTGGTCATATCGAGGCGAGGCCTATATTATTGGGCCGGATTAGGGAGGCTCAAAATGAGGATTTCTAGTTTTAGAGTTTGGTTGAGAAGGTTAAGTCTTCTCAAATATCGGGATTTAGTATGATGACTCTGGAGTTCCCTTTGGTTTGTAGTTATGTGTACCATCTTCGGGTGGTCTATACAAGGAGATTATGACTAAGGGTCATAGTTCTACATATTTTGTCCACCCGGGATACATTAAGATGTATCGGGATCTTTGAGAGTCCTACTGGTGGCCAGGGATGAAAAATGATATAGCTGAGTTTGTTAGTTGGTGTTTGACTTGTTAGCAGGTTAAATTTGCGTACCAGCATCCTCTTGGATTATTACAACAGATGCCTCTTCCAGAGTGCAAATGGGATTGCATCATTATAGATTTCGTAGTTGGCTTACCAAGGACGCCTTCTGGGTATGACTCTATTCGGGTTATCGTGGATCGATTAACCAAATCAACACATATGAAGTTGTATGTTGATCAAATTGTATGCTTGCATGGTGTTCCAGTTTCCATAGTGTCGGATAAAAGACCCCAGTTTACCTTGTAGTTTTGGTGGAAGCTGCAAAAGGAGTTGGGTACTTTACTGAATTTCAGTACAACTTTCCATCCGTAGACTGATGGACAGTCCGAGTGCACGATTCAGACCTTGAAGGATATGCTGAGAGCATGCATAGTGGATTTTACAGAGAGTTGGGATTCCCATTTACCTCTGGCAGAGTTTACATACAATAACTTGTACCATTAGAGTATCGGAATGGCACCATACGAGGCGTTGTATGGCAGAAAGTGTAGATCTCCTCTGTGTCGGGCCGAAGCCGGTGAGTGAGAGTTGTTGGGGCCAGATTTTATTTTAGAGACTACTGAGAAATTCAGGTTGATCCAACAGAGGATCTAGACTACTCATAGTCGTCAGAAGAGTTACGCTAATTCGAAGCGAAAACATTTGGAGTTTGAGGTTGGAGACCATATATTTCTCAAAGTATCGCCGATGGAGGGCATAATGAGATTTGGAAAGAAGGGTAATTTGAGCCCTAGATACATTGGTCCATTTGGGATTATGGACAAAGTTAAATTCATGGCATATGAGTTGGCCTTATCACCTCAGTTTGCTTCTGTCCATCCAGTGTTTCACATTTCACTTCTGAGGAAGTATGTCTCAGATTCGTCTCATGTTCTGGCACCATAGTAGGTCGAGGTTAGGCCTGATTTATCTTATGATGAGGTTCCGTTGAGGATTGTTGATCGACAAGTCAAAAGGCTCAGGAACAAAGAGATTACCTCAGTGAAGGTTATTTGGAGGCACCATTTCGACGAAGAGACCATATAAGAGGTAGAGGATGAGATTCGGCACATATATCCACACCTGTTCGATTTTGTCGATTCATAGGTCAATGCATTTTGTTTCAGTATCTACATTTCCATTTTTGTATATTTGTTTAAGCATCTCTGCACTTAGTTTCTGCATGTCAGTTTCTGTCATTGCATTCGGTATCTTCGTCTCTACATGTCTGTGTAGTTTCAGTTTCTGCATTATCGTTGTGGTGTATAGACTCGTAGGTTGGATAACTGATTGTTAGTTAGTTGATTATGATTTGAGCTTGTTTGGAGATTTAGGTTTGATCTCAACTTTGATTCGATATGTTTTGAAATTCGAGAACGAATTTCTTTTAAGGAGAGAGTATGTAATATTCCGCTCATTTCAACATGATGTCGATGATGATTTAGTGTTCGGATGCATTTTGAAGTGTTAAGGGTTGAAGGACCTTGAGGATGGTTTGGATCGAGTTCGGGAGTGAGAGACTTCAAGTATGGAAGTTGGAGGGGTCAAGACGTACGTTGGTATAAGCGCACGACATACATTATCTAGACAATTCGCAAGATGATCGACGTACGTTAAATTTGATCATGACGTACGTTGTGTTCATACACAATGTACGTTGACGTAGTGCAACATACGTTGTATTTGAAACAGAATCGACTGAATGTGGTTTTGACCCCGACAATGTACATTGATCGTAGTCAAGACATACATTGCCTTTGTGCAGAACGCCTTAAAGTCACTCAATAACCCAACTTCTTCATTTATTTCACTCTCTCTCAAATCACTTCAAAACTCTCCCACATTGTTCATCCAATGTTCCAAGTCCATTTTTTAGGTAAGAAACATGTCTTTTCTTCCGATTAACTTTTGTTTTACGCATTTAATTCGCGGATCGAATTTTGAACAAGTTGAACTAGGGTTTCAATTTTGGGATAATTTGTGATGTTCTGATGTTAGAGGATATTAGAATAGGTTAGAGGGGACTTGAATGAACATGAATCAAGCTTTAAATCGAAGGATTTCATTGAGGTTAGGGTTTGGTCCGAAATGGGTGACGATTTTGGATGATTTTGAGGTTGTTTGATGTAATCCTTGATAGATTTGTGTTCTAGAGGATAATTTGAGGTAATGTGGATGGTTTAGAACATAGGGTTTCAATTGTTTTGGGTTTAGGGACATTTTTGTTTAGTTTTCTGTCGCAAGGACCAGTTCTGATGTTTGCATGCTTGTGGACTAGTTCTTATATTTTCCAAATTATGGGGCACTTTGATATTTTGAGGGTTTAACGACTAATTTGCAATTTCTAAAAGTTTAAGAGCTCTTTTTGAAATTCTGACTACTTGGAGGACCCAATTGTAATTTTTGAAAATTTTGAGGAACATTTCATAAGTTTACGAGGATCGGGGGACTAAAACATAATTTTACAAAAATTCAAGTATCCAACTAGTTTTTCACGTAGATTTCGATTTTCATGACGAGAGCGATAGATCTTCTACCGAAGTAGGATTTTCGACGATATCCTAAGATCTGTATTTGCATATCATGTATTCAGTACCGCCACAATACTAGAGTTCGATTTTGATATCTGTTATGTTTGTATTTGTTTCAGCTTCCTATGCTTATCAACAGGATCAGCCACCTGCTAATGGTGTTTGACTGTATTCATAGCTTTGGATACCAGATGAGTGAAATGACATCTTCAAACACATAAGTTGTGTCTTCTAAATTATATGTTTTTGTTGTGCCACACATTACTCTGAAAAATGGAATATTAATGGATTGGCTAATTAATAATCTAGATTATGTGATTATTAATATTCAGTTTTCGTTTTTGATAAATAATATTTATATGGCTTATAAATATTTTCTGCAAATTAATTCATTTCTAGATTTTGAATATTTATATAACGTATATAAATATTCTTTGTAAAATGATTTTTACTCAGCATGTGTGCTATATATATATATATATATATATATATATATACATATTCGGTATGGGGCATCTGTGCTACGTAGGGTAAATATAGTCTTTGGTCTACCAATGCACAGTCAAGGCCCGGTTACCATGGTTTATGGTAGCCTTGTGTTCGGCCAAACACACGTATTCAATATCAGTTTGGTGACAGAGTTCACCCTATTACTTATTTATCAATCAGTTTCAGGAACTATATCAGGTTCAACTATATGATATATGGTATATACATTATGTACGATTCTGTGTACTATTTGCTTTGGGTGCGAACGGTTTCAAAAAGGGTTTCCGAACTATATTTCAATATTAGCGTGTATACGTATATACACTTATATTTGCATGTGAAGAATTTTGAAATGTTTTCAAAAATAGTTTTTGTGAGACCTGGTGCCCCTTTGGAGTGTCGTTTCCTCATTAGAGATTCTTACCCCTTTTCTTCTGTTTCTTGTCCAAGTTTCTTATCTCTTTTCACAGGTTCTCTTTTTGGTATTCGGCAACCGTTTGGCATCTTGTACCTAGTGACACGTCCATTAATACTGAGTGTCCTCTTGGTTCGAGCTCCTTTTGTTTTTTGTT
Organism: Flueggea neowawraea; assembly: GCA_948243855.1. Classification (NCBI taxonomy): domain Eukaryota; kingdom Viridiplantae; phylum Streptophyta; class Magnoliopsida; order Malpighiales; family Phyllanthaceae; genus Flueggea; species Flueggea neowawraea. The sequence goes on from CAODLS012628252.1 coordinate 6,856, forward strand.
AAAGCTCTATACTGGGATGATGTTGGATTCCCGGATTTATTTTGACTTTTGGATTTATACTTACTCTTTATTATATTTTTATACTCGTCTGATATTATAATTTGATTTGTATTACTTATTTTTTTATATTATATATATACGTATGATTTCAGTATAAAAAGTTTTATGTTTTATTAATGTTTTGATATCGGTTTTATCGCATAAGTTGGGTAGAATGTCTGATCATTGAGGTTTGTGTGAGATTGACCGAGCTCCCACATAGAGTCTGCATTGCACGTCGGTCATGGTCTGAAAACAGGTCGTGACATTAGCCATGTCTACGGTTGGGATCAAGTGGCTGCGAGCCATGTAGGCGAAGAATATGACGTGAAGCTTGCTTGACTCGGAATCCATTTAGGTTTGTAGGACTAAATTACAAGAAGTTAGAGTTTATGAGGCCGTGAACAAAATTGTTGGAAATTCGATTACAGAATAAGGGTCAATAATTAGAGACAATTTAAATGGGTATTTATGTTGGTAATTGAAATGATTAAGTGTTCATTTGCATTGCATCTTTAGCAATTGCAACTTTATGAGTTGTGAAGATTGAAGAATATATAATAGAAACTTGGCGAACACGCATATTGCTGTTACCGAATAAACAATTGGTCTTATTTATGGGGTTAAAAAAGGATGCTTAGAAGAGATTTAAGTTCTTTTAATATTATCAATTTTGAAATTATACTCGATTGCTAATAGGATAGCTAATATTCTACCCGACAGCTAATAGGATCCAACATTCATTTTTTAATTATTTATCTTCTTTTTTATATTGTTGGTTCGTTAATTGTGACGAATGCAGTGACGTTTTAACTTTCATGTAGTCTAAACTCTAAACTACGACCGTCTCGGAGAAATATGGATAAATTTTTGCTGCAACCTAGATTCTTTTTTTTTTCTGCCATTACCATGACATCGTTAGAGTAAAAAAAAAAGAGTAGAAGAGCCCAATACCAAACAGGAAGATTTATAGCTTTATTGGAATTGACATGTACTATACAAATAGTATTTCAATATAAATAGACTTCGTCCATAATTTTTTTTTCTTCTAAAGATTTAACTTCGTCCATAATTTAAACTTATTGTTTAATCTTTTCAAACCTATTGCTCTATTTAAAGGTTAATTTACAAATTAAAGTATCATATTCAATATTTAATGTGACGGTTTTGGGTAAAATTTTTTAATATATTGTCAATATATAATGTTGTGTATTTTTTTGTTGTTTTTATTTTCAAATAAATACTAACTGAATTTGATCTAATTTTCAATTTTTACTTTGTTTTTATAGATCAAGAATGAATTCAATAAATTAAAGTGTTGAAGTCATAGATTCAAATAAATACAACTGAATTTGATCTCATTTTCAATTTTTACTTTTTATTACTTTTTTCTGTTGTTTTTTTTTCTTTTGTTATTGTGGACATTTTCACTGTAAAGTACAATATATATTTTTTGGCATGTATAATTTGAAAATTTTTTGTCTACATTTAATATATGATTCTGTTCATATATCAAATTAATTAAAAAATAATATATAAATAGTTAGACTCACTCTGAGAGCATATTTCAAGAAAATAACGTGTAACAAGTTCTTATTAATCTGGGGAATTAGCCAAATTTTTCACTGAACATCCTTTTCTCCCGCCATTTTTGACTAGCCAGTGACTTGGAAAATAACGTGGGCACCAAGTCAAAACTCCATTACTAATTACGGCAAACAATTAAATTTGAGTTTACTATAATTTCTTTTTTCAATCCAAATCAGTTTATTAAATTGTTCATGTCCATGTCACTTTATCAAATTCATCTTAAAAAGTATATTAAATAAAAAAACTGCAGTGCTTTGCGTGATATAATTGTGTATCTATAAATATGAAATACAAGCATGGTGATGAGCAAGAAAATCTCAGCAGCCAAGTGATGAAAAATGCCACTATTTTTTAGCTCATAAAATTTTAGCATTATATTAAATCAAATTATCAACCCTCATTCGCCAATTCAATTTCCTATACTTCCTGTCTTACTCATCGTAGCAAAATTCTATCACCTCTACAGGTTACATGGATTCAGAGTCGAATCACGTTCATATCATATTCTTCGTATACATGACCCGTGGCCACATGATCCCTGCAGTAGACATGGCTAGACTCTTTGCCAGACATGGTGCGAAGGCCACCATTGTTACGACTCCAATCGCTGCAAGTAAATTTCTAAAGCAATTGAAAGAGATAAAATCTCGGGTTTCGATATCAGTGTTCACACTATAAAATTCCCAGCCGCAGAAGTTGGGTTACCAGAAGGGTTTGAGAGTGCAAGTTCTCTTACTTCACCAGACATGGTGCCCAAGTTCCTCAAGGCCGTTACCATGCTTCAGGAACCACTTGAGCAGTTCCTAAAACACTGCAATCCCACTTGTCTGGTGGCCGATATGATGTTTCCATGGACTAAAGAAGTTGCAGAAAAAATTGGAATTCCAAGATTCTTTTTCAGTGGATCATGCTGTTTTTCTATGTGTGTTTTTTATTGCCTTCAAAAACATTAACCTTACAAGAATGTGGACTCTGAATTTGACCCATTCATTGTTCCTGGAATTCCAGACCAGATAAAGATGACGAAACTTCAAACGCCGAGTTACATGAAAGAGGAAAGTGATAACAAGAGTGAGCTCGCAAAACTTCTGGATCAAGTTAAGGAAGCCGAATTGACTAGTTACGGAATTCTGGCAAATAGCTTCAATGAGCTTGAGCCGGCTTATTCAGAGCTCTACAGTAAAATAACCGGAAGGAAAGTATGGCTTGTCGGTCCTGTTTCGTCGTGCAATAAGGACATGGAAGATAAGCTGGAAAGAGGGGATTTAGTTTGCATCAATGGAAGTGAGTGTCTGAGATGGCTAGATTCAAAGAAACCCAACTCGGTTCTCTATGTCTATTTCGGAAGCGCTCCCAATTTTTCGACCGCTCAGTTGCGGGAGATCGCTTCAGGGCTTGAACTTTCAGGAAAGAATTTCGTTTGGGTAGTGAGAAACAGAGAGAAAACAGGGCATGACGCGGACGACTGGTTGCCTGAAGGTTTGGAGAAGCGAGTAGAAGGGAAAGGTCTGATAATTAGAGGATGGGCACCGCAAGTGCTAATTCTTGATCACGAAGCGATTGGAGGGTTCATGACTCATTGCGGATGGAATTCGACATTAGAAGCATTGACTGCAGGTGTTCCACTGGTAACGTGGCCCCTTGCTGCAGAGCAGTTCATGAATGAGAAATTGATTACTGATGTTCTGAAAGTAGGAGTTGGAGTCGGTGCTCAAGAATGGTCGAGATTTGAAATGAAGATTTTGATAAGAAAGGAAGAAATAGAAAAGGCTGTGACTAAATTAATGGTTGGTGATGATGCAGAGATGATAAGGAACAGAGCGAAGGCACTCAAAGAGAAAGCGAAAGTGGCTATTGAAGGAGGCTCGTCATTTTCGGACTTGACTGCTTTGTTAGAGGAATTGAAGTCCTTAAAGACAAGCAAGTAGAGCACAAACTAGATTGAAAAAATTAATAATAATGAATGGATTGATTTTGGCATCTATTGCCATTCAAATATTCCTGTATTTAAGCACTGTGTTCTGAAATTTAAGGAAAAAATTGTCAGAAAAAATATGACTCGTTTGATTTGTCTTTTAGTTTGATGAGTATAACTTGTTCAACACCATGATATCTTGCTGTTGAAAGAGAATGAGAGTCCATGCCAAAACTTGAGAAAAACAACTTGAAAAAAAAGTATTCTGTAAGGATTTGCTTTCTCTGAACCAATACTAGCAATTGTACCAGCCTATTTGGAGCTAAAAAAAAATTCTACTAATAGCTCCATGATGGATCTTTATTGATGCAGAAGGATTAAATTGATTATGATTCTGCTAACTACTAAAAATACTAAAACATGAGATAAGTTTCTTGCACATTCCTTCATCAAATCCTTTCCTCAAAGAGGAGTGGCACATGATGGTTCCCTTTTAGATATGAAAGGATTGATTCGATTATGATTTTATTAAGTAGGCTAGCGGAGAGAAGGAAACATGAGGAACTAGACATTCTTCCATTAAATCCTTCCTCGGAAGAACAAATCGAGAATCAACAAATTATTAATTCAGTAGTTAACATGTTCGTCTTATATGAAGAGTCTTACTATAATCAGTACATGTATTGTGCTCAGTGCATTAAAAAAAAATTGCCATGGGTGTATGGAATATAGGAGTGCAAAAACAAATTATAATTACGGCCGTGTAAATACAATTTTACAAAATTGTCTCAATTTCAGAAAAATTGTGTTCATTCTAGTTTGGGAACAATTTTTTCGAAGTTGTCATAACATTTTCAAAATTGTGCCAATGTCAACTTCGGAAAAATTTTGCCCACCCACGGTGAACACAATTTTTAAAAGGTTAGTACAATCTCAAATTGTGCATACATAAACAAATTTTACAAAATTGTGTCACCTTTGGAAAAAATTGTGTTTGTCCAAACATTGACAATTTTCCGAGCCATATAGGCGAAGAATATGATGTGAAGCTGACTTGGCTCTAAATCCGTTTAGCCTTGTTGGAAGAATTAAAATAATTTAGAGTTTATGAGGCCGTTGACAAAATTGTTGGAAATTGGATTACAGAACCAATCTATAATTTCTGATTAAAAAATGAAGGTCTATGATTAGAAAAAAAAAAGAAAGGGTATTTTTATATAGTGTGATTGAAATGAAAAAGTAATTATAAGCTCAGTTTGGATTGCATATTTCTTCACTTAGAAATTGCAACTTTTATGCTTCTTTTCACCGCGCTCTCAATTTCATTTATAAGTTGCGAGAATAAAAGAAAAAACTTGGTAAACACTTATATTGTTGTTACCAAGTATACAGTTGGTCAAATTTATGGGGTAAAGTAATAGATGCACAGAAGAAACTTAGGTTTTTCAATATTATCTATTTTGTACATTTCAAAAAAAAATTATCTATTTTGAGATAGCTAATAGGATCGAGGCATCTAAGAAGCTGTCCCTTACCCTTAGAAAATTGTTCACAGATTTTTTTTTTAATACGACTTGAAGATATCCTACTATTTGTCTGCTTTTTTATCATTTTGCCGGTTCTTGATCGTGACGAACAAAGAGGCGTTTTGAGTATAACTCTCATGCATTATTGCCCTATTCATACACAATGCTAAAAGGTTACAAGTTTGATTTTTGGCGTGACAAAAGCAAAATAGAAAGATGAAAAACTTTCGTGTAGCCGCAGTCCGCGGGAATCCTGGATATGACTAAACCACATATATCAAAGAATCCATTTGGGATACTAATATTATCATTGGAATGGAAAATTGAAAAATATGCTACCACTACCTAATCATTTGCACACAGAACGTCAATTAAAAATCGAAGATAAATACTAGCACATGAAGGTAAAGTCCAAACAAAAAGTTGTTACCGACACGTTTAATAACTCAACTTGAGCAAATTTTAGTACTAAAAATTCGATTCTTAGTATAAGCATATAAAAATAACTTATAAAAAAAATCTGGCTCCAACATCGCAAGAGACAAACAGAAAGATAGGTGGATCCTTACCCGCTTCAGCTGCTATTTTTCATGGAAAAATCAGGAACAATTCCTTAGGATGATTATGAAGCTCAAAATGTAGAATTTTGCTTGATGCACAAGGCACCAACAAAAATAATTATTTTTCTTTATTCACGAATATTTAAGTCAACCCAGTCCTAAAAGATAGTAAATTCAATTTCTAGTAGCAGGAAATAAAATGACTTCTCAAAAAAAAATTCTTAATTATATTTTAGTTAGCTATTACTTATGAAAGATAGTTTTATTGAAAGTTAAGCAAATAAAGACTTATACTCTTTGTAAAATTAAATCTCATTGAAAATAACTATAAAAAAATTATTTATTAATATTCAAGTAAACAAAATATTTTTTTAATAGGTTGTAATAGCTCAGATACAATTTATGTATCTGAAAAAAATATTTTATTTACTAGCCGGTGACCTGGGAAACAACAATATTTGTGGGCACCAACTCAAATACATTGCTTATTACGATAGGCAGTAAGGTTTGACTTGATAAAATTTCTCTTTTCAATCCAAATCAGTGATTTGAGCTTCTCAACAGAACCCGCTAATTAAACAGTTCTTTTCATGATATAATTGTGTATAAATATAAATACTTATAAAAAAAATTATTGGGTATGAATCTGAAATTCAAGCAAGCACATTGCAGCTGCCAAGTGAAGAAAAATGACATAATATTTTAGCTTATAAATTTGAAATTTTAGCAAATTATCTTATCAAATTATCAACACTCATTATCCAATTTCTGATCTTCCCTGTCTTACTCATCATCAACTCAAATTCTTCTCAACTCTACAGGTTTCATGGATTCGGAATCGAATCAGGTTCATATCATATTCTTCGTACACATGGCCTGTGGCCACATGATCCCTGCAGTAGACATGGCTAGACTCTTTGCCGGGCATGGAGCAAAGACCACCATTGTAACAACTCCAGTCGCTGCAAGCACATTTTCTAAAGCAATTGAAAGAGATAAAAACTCTGTTCGATATCAGCGTTCACACTATCAAATTGCCAGCTGCAGAAGTTGGGTTACCAGAAGGGTTTTGAGTGCAAGTTCGGGATAAAGGCCAGTTTAGTACTTTATGTTTGCTACTTTTCATGAATGAGTCCTATATGTTTGACCATCCAAATGTTTAGTCCTAAATGTTTTATATTTTCTCAAAAAAGTTCTTAATTATGAGTTGTCATTTAACGGTGTTAATGTGGCACAGTTTATTTAATGGAAAGTGCCACATTTACAGCAACTAAGCGCCACATCAGATTTAGTCCAATTTAATAGTTCTTATTTATTTTCATAAATGAGTCTTATAAGTTCCTTTAGAATGAATATTGAATCTTAAACTTTTAATATTTTTCATAAATGAGTACTTCTTTCTATTTATTTAAAGAAAAACTAATTAACTCAAAGAGGTTTTTAAGAATTAACAGAGATAATAAGTACGAAATAAAGAAATGCATAAACCACATTAGAATAATGAAAATTAGGATGTTTAACCATGTCTAAAAATAAACAACTATTGCTAGTAAATATTATTTTGAGTTAGCTAAACTCAAAAAGTTACAACTTTGACTGATGAATAACCTGCAAACTTTACCAGTACATCCAAAAAAATAGTCTGGCTCATCATATCTCTATACCAAAAAGTATATTCATCTTCCAAGAAACTATGAAAAAAATTATTTCATCCACCTTCCAAAACCTATACCAAAAAGCATATTCACATTAAAATTCTATACTGACAAATGCAACAATATTTTGACAAACTTCTTGAGTTGAATGGTAGTTTTGATCTCAGATGAGAGGGAAGAAAGAGAGAGAAGTGAGGTGAGAGAGGAAAGAGAAATTGACAATTAGAAGTGATGTGGCATGAGCAAAAATGCCCATTAAACATATTTAGTGGGGAAATTATAACAGAAACGTTACAATTTATCATTAAGGAAAAATGTTACAGGACATTAATGCCTACTCATGATTGACCACTCTATAAATAGTAGAGAGGAACAACTTCTTAAGGTATGCTGTACTTACTAAGCACATTTGTTACTCTGCCAAAACGATTGCTGACTTGAGCATCGGAGACTCCTTCGACGTCTTATTTTATGTTTTCAGGTCTCGATGCGACGTTCACGATTCCTAATTGTTCGAGTTGTTCAAGTTCTCTTCATTATTGTTGTTCGAGTTTTAAGGCAACAACAATTGGCACCGCCTGTGAGAACGTTAAACGAAAATCCTCATTCGTAGACGTTCGAAAAGAAGTTCGACAACATCACTTACTCAGTCACCATGGTGCAAACGCATTCAAACCAAGCTAGACCTTCTGAGGAGGATGCGAGGAGAGTTGGTGCTAGAGCGGGAGCCTCGGGAAATGGCATCCCTACGATTCCACTCACTGACTATGAAGTGATCAGGAAGCAGAATGATGAGAACCAAAAGGTTTTGGGCGAGATGGCGACTTTGCTCTAGCAGCTTCTTCCTCACGCACAACTCCAGCTGACGTTACGCACTTACGCCTAAAGTGCCCAGAGTGGAGGAGTCTTAGAAACGTGTGATGCTCCACAGCAAAGTCATCACCAACCGACACAAGTACCTGAGCAGCTGAATCCTCTACCTCGCCAAGAGCATTTTGATGTTCCTGATGCTCGGGTCGAGATTAGAAGGGAAAACTATTAAGATGTGGAGGAAAATACCTACAAAGGAGAGCCTAGGGTTCCTCCGAAAAAGGCAGAAGCAGAGCCCCAATCCTCAATGAATGTTCGAGAAGTAGCAAACATGAAGATAATGATCAAGGAAGTCCTCGAGAAAAAGAAGCTAGTTCCTGCGGATGAGGAGCAGTAGAGAGCTAAAGCTCCATTTACAAAGGAGGTCATGGGAAAGCCGCTTGCTCCAAATTTTAAGATGCCCTTGTTGCCAACTTTCTCAAGAAAGGAAGATCTCCATGAGCACGTGCAGAACTATGAAGCAATCATGATGCTTTCTGGGTGGGAGGATGCAAATATATGACGTGCATTCTCAATCACGCTGAAGGACCATACTCAATCATGGTTCAATGGACTGAAGGAAGCGTCTCCCTTTTGCTTTGACCAGTTAAGGAAGTAGTTCATCAACACCTTCATCATTAACAGTAAGTATAAGAAGGAACTATGAAGCAATGATGAGGCAGAGCGAGAGGGAGACTCTGCGACAATATTTCAACAGGTTCAGAAATGCTACCGTTGAAGTCCATGACCTGCAATCCGGAGTGGCGGTGGACGTAATGCTGTAAGGGACATGATCGATCAAACTCCAAAAGTCTTTTTCCTTAGACCAGTAGAGGACTTTGGTTGATCTATTTGTTCGAGCCAACAAGTATATCTTGCAAGCTGAGGTCATGAAGATTGTACGAACCAAAGAGGACAAGGAAAAGAATAGGAAGGAGAGGGAGGCTCAAGAGGAACCAAGTATGACAAAAGAGAAGTCCAGAGACACAAGAACACCTTGTAGCCCCTGTTTTGATAAGTACACGCCGTTGGCCAAGTCGAGGTCAACAATCTTGGCAGCAATAGAAGGATCTGCACTAATCTCTTTTCTTGCGAAGACAGACACGTCTTTAGGGGGAATATAGATGCCTACTGTTGGTACCATGGAGCGAGTGGACATTCAACAGAAAAGTTTCGAGACTTGATGAATCGGATTGATGGGGTGTCAACTGATAAAAATAATATTAATCTGCTCAAAACAATAAAATTTGAGTGAAGCAGCGAGCAAGGTCGATCCACAGAGACCAGTGAAATATTGTTTAATTGCCTAAAAATAAAAAGTAAAATGAATAAATGAAGTGAAGTTGAAGCCGAAATTAAAAGTAAACAGAGAGTGTAAATTCGTAGCACAGAAGTAAATAGAAAGAATGAAAATGACAGAAATTCAACAATAATAAAATCCTAGTTAAGATACCTCTCCGTTCAATCTAATCAGTTGATCACAGACACAAAAGATTAATATTAATCATTTCAAGCAGATAGAGTTATAGTTAACGGTGACACACTCAATTAACCAATCCTTTCTTACCTGTTCGATAGCCCCGGGACACCCTGCATACTATTTTCCTAACCACCAGACAACCCCCGAGACGCCCTGATAGAGTTTAATCTATAGCAGCAGTACGAAACAAAGGACCTCTATCCTAGTCAATGAAACCAAAAACGTCGTGATTCATTTAAACTAGATTACTCAATTTCATAACAATGAACAATTCCCAAACCACATAAATTCACATTATTTGTTACCTATATCAAGATTAATGTGACGCACTATCAACATCGAATAACAATATACTATCTCAATCAATCAACCAATGACCCTTGTCAATAAATCAATCAAAATAATAATAAAAGAACTCAGGAACAAAAATTGAATAAATACTTGAATTGATTAATAAAAGTTAAAACAAGAGTCTCACAACATCAATGGA
>CAODLS012628355.1:0-10315 GCA_948243855.1 Flueggea neowawraea
GTGTTCTTCGATATAACTTCACGAAACCTCACAAACCACTGCGCATCAGAAGAGTAGTTTTCCTGACGAGCGTACTGCTGTGGAAGTATTGGATGCTGCTGTCCTTTGTCTATGACAAATTCAGCGTAGTTAATTGGCTTCAGTGGAGGACATTGTTTTGTGGCAGAAGCTGGAAGAAAAGATTCCAAGACCCTTGCAACCTCATGCATGGTTGGTCTCTCGGCCGGGTTGCTTTTTGAGCACAACAATGCAAGTTGAAAAGTCTTCTTAACATGGGTCAAGTCCAGGCATGTTACAGAAACCTCCGGATCAACAGCCTCCATCACAGTGTTTTCATCCGCCATCGACAATATCTGAAATATTGTCAAAAGGTCAACACTAGCAACAGGGGAAAAAAAAAAAGAACAATGTAAAAGCATATACTAGCATCTACTTTGGTTAAGAAAACTGAATTTATTGATCAAAACATACCAACTGATGCAAATTGGACTCATTATCTACAGCTTTCTTCCCCGTTAAAAGCTCCAAGAGAACAATGCCGAAGCTATACACATCTGACTTTTCATTACAACGAGAGGTCCGAGCATACTCTGGGTCGATATAACCAATAGTTCCGAGGACATAAGTTGATGTATGTGTCTTTGCAGCTGGGATACATTTAGCAATTCCAAAGTCAGACAGATGGGCCTCAAAATTCTCATCCAAAAGAATATTTGAGGACTTCACATCTCTGTGAATGATTCGTGGGTTACAATCATGATGGAGATAAGCAAGTCCTTGAGCAGCCCCAACAGAAATCTTCAAGCGTGTTTCCCAGTCAAGCTTGACTTTCTTGGATGGACCTGTTATACACATTGCAAAGAACGATTCATAACCAACTGTCGAGTCATATATCTAGCTACAAAAACATAAACCAGTGCAATTTACTAACCATGAAGGAGATCCCAAAGAGAACCATTCTCCATGTAATCATAAAAGAGAAGGTTCCCATGAGGATTTAGAGCATAAGCATGCAAACTGACAATATTTCTATGCCTTATGCTGCCAATGGTCTCAAGTTCAGTTTCGAACTCGCGTATATTGCACGCATACTGGTTGTAGAGTCGCTTAATTGCAAGTGGTCGGGAATTTTTCAATACACACTTGTATACTGTGCTAGAAGCACCGTAACCAATAATGAACTTCTCACTTAAATTCTCAGTGTTTCTCATAATGTCATCAAAGGTGTGGATGGCCATATCCATGTGAAGTACTACTAGTTTGGGTGGACCTGACAGATAAAATACAAAAGATGAATTATGGAAAATAAAAATTAACACTAGAATTGCAATAAAAGGTAGAGATCCTAAAATGGAACAGATACCATGGTGAGTTTTGGAGGACCCCTTAATCAAATTCTTTTGCTGATTGGATTTGTAAACAGCAACAATAATCATGGATAGTAATGTAATGAAGCCTAATGCCATACATACAACAGTAGCTCGAGAGAACATTGCTGTGAAATGGATAGAAAATTGTAAACGTTAAAAAGTATTTCAAACCATTATTCAGATAACTATGAAAAAAGAAACAAGAAGCTCCATATATAAAGGCCAAACTACCTTTAGATCCTGGACCATAAGGGCCACATATAGATCCCAGCCAGTTTCCACACAACAATGGATTCCCAATGAAACTGCCATGGCAAAGAATTAAACTCTTGCAAGGGATATCAAGTATAATAATAAACTTATCCACCTATTCTCTCATACCTGTCTGGAGGAAACCGAGAAAAATTTTTGATAGGAGGAATAATGCCTGATAAGTTGTTATAGGAAAAATTCCTACCAAAAAAAAAAGCCTTATCAGAATAGTTCATAAATTTAGAGTGGGCATGATAACAGCAAGAAAGGGAACCTTACAAATAAGTAAGACTAAAACAATTAGTCAGTTGATCAGGGATTTCTCCATCCAACTTGTTATTGCTCAAGATCCTACCAAAAAAAGAATTGAGTTAGAACGAGTTGCCATCTTGATGCACCTTACAAGGGGACACTGAGCTCTGACTTACAGAGAGACTATGTTTTGCAACTGGCCAAGTTCTGAGGGAATGCTCCCAGTGAGATTGTTGAATGACATGTCACTGTAACAACACAATTTTACAATTCTATTAACTAGGGAAAAAACAGAAATAAATTCATCTTTGAGAATTGATACGGAACTTACAGAAATTGTATACTTCTTAAATTCCCAAATTCAGATGGCAGTGACCCATCAAGATGATTGCTACTTAAATTCCTGAACAAATGCACCTCAAACAGGTTAAATTTTCAAAAAGTTGAAATTTAAACCAATTGACAGTCAAAGATTCAGAGGCTCACAAAGTTAGAAGATGCTCTAGGCCCCCAACAGAAGCTGGAACAGGCCCTGAAAAACTGTTGCTAGAAAGATCCCTGAATACGTAAAAGTACAAACATCAGAAGACGAAACAAATAAGTCTCACTGAAGCATTTTATACCAACGAAATGTGGAACAAAATCTCAGAAATTTACAGTGTATCAAGATTGATTATGTGCCCCAGCTCAAGGGGAATCCTGCCTTTGAAATTGTTTGCAGAAAGGTTCCTGAGAAAAAAAAAAAACTGAACTTAGCAAAGACAAAAATCGTGCAATAGAAACTGTTAATATCATCTACAACTCGAACCTAAGAACTTACAGGTAGGTCAAACTTGCAAGATTCCTGAAGCCAGAAGGAATACTTCCATTCAAGCGATTTCCATGCACATTGCTGAAACGAAAAAGAGAGTTAATAGACCACTAAAACACACAACATGATGCTAGCTTCAAACAAGCGGAGTATTTACAACTGGTTTAAGGCTGTGCATGAACTGATATTTTCTGGAATGGGTCCTTGAAGATAATTATTGGCAAGATTCCTGGTAAAGCAACAAACCATCAGTAACACTAGCTCAAAATAAAATAAACAAAAAAGAAATTGAGCAAATGCTCACAATTCAAACAACTGCTCTAATTTTCCCAGCTCTGGAGGAATGCTGCCAACAAGTTCATTGTCATTCAATTGCCTGCAAAAGTGGGCGTTTAATAACAGCTCTTAGACCATCAAACACAGAAGAAAAAGTTTCATAAATGGTTCATACAAGTAACTAAGTTTTGACATGTTGCCAAGCTCCGGAGGAATTGGTCCTGTTAGCTTGTTCCCATGGAGGTACCTGATGCAATACACATACATAGGGATTAGGGGGGACAACATACAAAGAAGAAAAGGATCACATTTCACAATAGTGTAAACTAACAGTTTTCCAGTGTAAGACAAATTGCCAAGTATTGGCGGGATTTGACCAACAAGCTCATTCTCGCTCAAATCCCTGTAAAAAGAGCAATAATTGAAGTTAGAACATGGAAGCAAACACAAAAGAAAACAACTTCAAATACTATTCACGGGCTTACTTACAGTACAGCAAGAGCCTGCATCAGACCTATCACTTCTGGAATCTTCCCCGTTAATTTATTTCCTTGAAGTGACCTAGAAAAAACAAGGATTCATGATTTATTGAGCACCCAAATCTTTCCTTATTTGAAAAAACTGGCATGCTATCAAAATACTAATAAAAGCTTACCATAAAATGTAAAATGGAATACTTACAGCGTAGCAACCTGTAGGAAGCCAATGTTGTACGGAATTTCACCACTGATTTGGTTATAAGATATATCCCTAAAGAAGCCAAAGCCAGCCATGAATATGAACCTCAAATACCAGATGAAAAATGAGAAAAAAAGTTTCACATTCATCAGAAGCAGAAAGCATACAGGATCTCGAAGCTTTTGCAGTTCCCGATGTTTTCTGGAATTGTACCAGTTAGATTATTTTCTCTAACATCACTGGTAAAAATTAAAAAAAAAAAGGTCATTCAAAGTTGGTTGAACAGAGAGCAAAAAAAGGGAAGACCAATTAGGGATAACACTTACAAATACCACAAGCCAGTCAACTGACACATGTCTAGGCACATTGTTCCGGTCAATGAGTTTCCACGTAAACCTCTGTTAACGAAATCCAAGTCAATTCAAACGAAAGACGCTAAGACAGCGTTATGTGGATGGAAGCTCAATAGGCAAATGAAATAATTTCCTTTTATGACGAATGATGTATATGAAATTTGCTAGGAACTCACAGATACTGCAGAACTTCACTCCAGTAGATCAGTCTCGGAATCTCACCAGTGAGCTGGTTTCGAGCAAGGTCGCTGAAAATCGGAAGCCAACAAAAACAGTTCAATCGTTATCCTTCACCATCATTAGGGAATGTAAAAACCAAAAGAATCTCATTTTCCACATCATTAGGGATTACAAAACAAAAGAACCTAACTCACAGAGTTTTCAGGTTTGGAATCTGCGTCAGGGTAGATGGAATAGGACCCGTAAGCTGATTTTTCTTCAAATTCCTGTACTCGAGCACATTTATCATTACCCGTATCAGAAATAAGAACTCCACGTTAAGAGAAAAATGAATAGGAAGATTAACTAACAAGAATTCCAGTAGCTTAAGCTTGGATATCGAAAAAGGTATGTCTCCAAAAAGCAGGTTATCCGAAAGATCCCTACAGTTCAAACGTAACAAACAAGTCAACAAGTTTCCACACAACAAAATACTCCAACAACAGAAAAGCCATAAATTTTAAATAAAGAAGAAAGTTACAGATGGTAAAGTGAGACGCAGTTGCCAATCTCGTCGGGTATTTGCCCCGTTAGCTTGTTCCCCTGAAAGTCTCTGCCATAGGTCAAACAAATAGTAAAACATTAACAATGTGAATACGACTTCAAATTGGTTCATACCAGAGATAAATTGGGGTGAGTTTGATGATGAGGTGACGGGTATTACATTGACTGCAAGTTCCTCAAATCTCCAATCGCCGGAGATATCTCACCTCCAAGGTTCAGGTTTGACAAATTCCTTCGCAAAATAAACAGTTCAAATTACAACTTAACAACGCCACAGGAAGTGAGCCATCGGTAGAGAAGGTAGAAAGCTTACAGTGCAACAACAGAGAGACTGACATTGGCGCAAAAGACACCACGCCAAGAGCACACGTCGTCGTTGTGGACATCGTCCCAGTCAAGCAGCATGTTAACCACGTTGCTAAACGATGCCTTCATCGACATCAATGCCTTCCCTGCAACACACCGTTTTACACCTACCATCACTTCCCAGTCTATAACGATCATTGTTTTTTCGTTATTATTGTTATTATTAAAAATCACGCTGCTAATGCTAGCAAGAGAAAGAAACCAAAAGGCTAAAAATGTGACTGAACGTGAAGAGTTGGAAAGAGTTGATCATTAAAATACTCGTTAATTTCCATATTAGACTGAACGTGAAGAGTTGGAAAGAGCAACCTTCGTTACTGAGAGGCGAAGCAAGAGTAGAGAGCAACAGAAACACAGCGAGAACCACCAAGCATTTCTGAAGAAATTGTATTGTCTTCATCTCTAGTTTTCGCTAAAAAAGAAGAAGCACTCGAAAAGCTGGACCTTATAAAAAGGAGTTTAAAACCAACAAAAGAGACAACGATGAAGGAGAGGGGAGGTGGAACACTCGGTCATGGTCGAGAGAGAAAGAGAGAGCAGAAGTACAGGAGTACGGCGTGAACCGGAAGGAAGAGCAGAAACAGAGGCCTTATGAAGAGAGAGAGAGAGAGAGAGAGAGAGAACAGCTAGTAAATGTTAGAGAGAGAGAGGGAGAAACGTGACAGTGCTAAACGGCGGTGAAGAGACGTTAGTGGTTTCTGAGTTTGGGTATTGGATTTGACAAGGAGAGAGAGAGAAACCGGCCGTCATTCGTACCACCTTTCCCCATGTAAATATGTCGTTCGATTCTACTCCCACGCGCCGGTTCGAGGAGCGTGCTACTACGGAGTGATCCAACGATGGATGTATTATTGTTAGGCGCGTGGCTGGTATTATTGTGGGGGAATGAATGCACGGTGGGGAACTAATGGTTTGTTAGCGATAAGGGAACAAAACGAGTATTGTCGTTCGACTTAACTGGGTGGGTGGCCGTACAAATTGCTTCCGGCACTCTTATTTGGTAAGAGCTTAGCTTCATTCATGGTAAAATTAATTATTTAAGTTACAAAAAAAATATATATCAATACTAATCTTTTGTTAATAATATACGGTAGTTTATAAAATATTTGACATCCAATTTCGTAAATAATTTTTTTAATCAATCTCAAAAATATAATTTGAACATGTTTAATATTTTTTTCATAGTTTGAACATGTTATAATTTGCCTTTGACTTATTTAACATTTCCTATCGAAAGTAAAATACTCCTTTCATCTTAAAATTATAGTCCATCTTTTATTTTTAATGTCTCAAAATATAATTTATTTTTTATTTTTAAGTATATTTTTAGAATGAAATTTTTATAATATTATTTAATTAATATGTCAAATTTTGTTTCACTTTTTAAAAATAGAGGAAATAACACATGATATATTTTTTACTATTTCTCTTTTCACTTTTCCAATATATTCTTAAATAAATAATTATTTTGAAATAATTTTATTAATCATTTCTATAATACCACACATATATATATATATATATATATATATTTAGGTGGTTTCTTTTTTCTTTTCTGCTCAGTTTCTTCTATTCAATTTCTCTTCTCTATTCTCCTCTTTCTATTTGATATGTGCTCTTCCATGTCATTCTCTTCTTTCGCCCCACTACCAAACACTACTCCTCCTCTGTCCAGAGGCAGCGCCGCCACCGAAAGTCCTTCCGGTGAAGTTTCCCTTTGTTGCAACGAACTTGTTGTTTTTCCCAATCAGATTCTTAAGACCCGAATCAGATATTTGAAGATTATAAAGAATGTTCAGGGCCTCATCGCTTGGCGTCCTTATTTTTCACCCTTCGCCGCTACATTTTTCTACCGACAAGTACCTAAAACTATTGAAAATGGAAGCCAAGAACTCCACTGCTCCGACAGCTTCCATGTATCTTTTGTTAGCATCATTTTTGGTGGCTATAGAGCGGAGCTTCTTGAGACATTTCAACTTCTGGTGAGGAGACTTGGCGTCGGAGATAAGCTTAGCGATGTGCGCTTTGCTAATCGATGGTTTTGTAGTCGGGATTCTTTCAATACCGTAAGAAGCATTAAGCATACACCAAGACTGTATTTGTTACAAGATTCTGGTGAGAAACCAAATTTAATCTTGAACTGAACTGACAGCGAAGCAGCGGAAGCCATTTCTAGAGAGAATCATCAGAGCAAAACAATCTCATCGAATCAATACTTGGAGCATTCGAAATGACAACGCTGGAGCATCCAAACAGGCGACAAAACACCTTAGCAGGAATTGGCACTTGATTAATTACAACTACGGAGATTATTAAGTTGAATGATGGAGAGGAGATAAGTGAAGCTAAGAATTCGTCGAATAATGGAGCGTTACAATAAGGTAGAGAAAGAGAGAGAGAGAGAGGGGGAGAGAAGGAATTGATGAGCGTTACGGTTTGTAAAATGTGAAGGCATAGATTTTGGACAGGTAAGTGAAGGATTTGAAAGAGGGAGGTGAAGAGATAATGTAGAGAGAGAGAGGAGAGAGATATGAAGCTGTTAAACGAAAGCCACAAGTAAGTGGAAGATTTGACTTGGTTTTTGGTTGTGAATTGTTTTGGGTTAGATGGGAAGGAGTTGGGTTATATAAGGGTGGGTTGAGGGTTAGAGAGAGAAAGTCAAAACACGAAAAAAAGAGGTTCTAGCAACCTTTATTAGTGTTTTAGTTGCTTGCGGAAGGAAGGGGTTTTTGAATATGGGAAAGGGGTTCACGAGCTAGTGAATTGGGAATTTAGATTTGTACTCACCGTGTTCTCAATTTTGTTGGTGGTGGTTGTGTATTTTTGTTCTCATTGTGTTTGTACTCATGTTGTACTCCACATGTATTCAGTTATACTAGTTAAAAAAGTTTGAATTTTGTTGTTATACTAATTGTACTTGTATTGTTCTCCATATGTACTCGGTTATAGTAGTCAAAAGAGTTTTCATTAACACTATCTGTACTCGGATTGTACTCCACATGTACTCGTTTTTTGATGATTAACAGAGCCTTTATAACAATACTTTGTACTCTGATTGTACTCCACATGTACTCGGTTAAACTAGTCAAAAGAGCCTATATATCTGTAGTCGGGTTGTACTCCACATATTCTCGTTCTTTGATGGTCAACAGAGCATTCATAACAATATTTTATACTCTGGTTATACTCCACATGTACTCGATTAAACTAGTCAAAAGAGCTTATATATTTGTACTCTGGTTATACTCCACATGTACTAAGTATTTGATGGTCAACAAAGTCTTTCATAACACTACTATGTACTCTGATTGTACTCCATATGTGCTCTGGTTGTACTCTGTACTCGAGTTATACTCGGGTTGTGCTCTTTCTCATTGGCTTAAATAGTTTGGCTAAAGCGCGATCAACGGTTTGACCGTTTGGTCAACATGCTGTCAAACTGTTGTATTTTTGAATATTTTATTCTGTTTTTTCATTTTTTGTATGTTTTTCAAATATTGTTGTATTTGTGAAATGATTTTTGTTTTCTTACCTATTTTTGCACATCACGCTTAAAAATAAACCTATAATAAAAATTCATTTAATACAATTGTGAAAAAAAAATAAAAGAGAGAATTAAATTTGATTAATTTTTTTATATGTGTGTATTTAGAAAGTTGTCCCGAGGGGCTGGCTCGGCGGTAATCTCTCATTGTTTACGAGATGACGTTTCGGGTTCGAATCTCAGGGTGGGTGGGTGGGTGGGTAGGGGCCAGGGTTTTTACACCTCGTGGGGTTTTTTTAAAAAAAGAAAAGAAAAGTGTGTATTTAGAAAGTTGACTAAAATTATAGAAGGGAAGGAGTAAGATATTAAACCCCGTAGCTTAATCATAATAAAACTCACCCCAATCAGATTAAAGTCCAGACCAGTTATTGATTGATAATTAGCAGATTGTATTGTATTGTATGAAAGGGAAAAGATACGAAAATTGCAGGAAGAAAAGAGCGGCAATGAGCAAACAAAAAAGGCGATGTAATAGCGGAAGGCAGTGTCTGGCGAAGCAGAGTCATCAGCAATTAGGCACTGTAACAGGGTTGGCTTCCTATAAAGCTGTCCCCCGCATTCCCTTCACTTTTCTATATCGACCCAAACCGATTACATTTTTACTTCTGTTTTATTTTTTTCTTAATTTTTTTTATGATTACAGTAATCTTTGCTTCCTGGGTCCCATTGAAGTTACTTGGCAAGTCTCTTGTATTAGTAGGTAACATTCTCAATTTTACTCTTATTTTTTTAAAATTTATATTATTGAATTAACAGAAGTTTAAAATACAATTTTATCACATATATATAATAAAAAACTTATTATTTTTAATTTTTATTATTTACAGCTTACAAAAATGACTAGATACTACATTTTACATATAAAATATGTTACTCACCAAAAAAGTCCATTGTCTCTTCGGTTGGCCCGGCATCTGAATCTTTTCCGCAAACGTAACCCCAGCCGTCAGATGATGCAACGCTAATTTCCAAAGCCACCTCCACAAAGCACTTGCTTAAGAATCTGGTAAAAATGTTTACCGTCGTCTCTTGCCGTTTACCTTCAATCAGTTAACGTTTCACCAGAATCGATGCTCCACCCATCCTACGGTTGTAATAGCACCACGTAGTCATTGATGATCCATGTCCGTCTTGTTATCGGCAACACACTTCAATACTTTTTTTACTGATACTTTTTTAACTACAGACGTCAAAATGTCTTCAATTAAGGACGATATTTGACTAGGTTTGACTTAAGTTAATTAAGAATATGCGTTAGTTTTCAATAATTTAACAAGAACTGGAGTATAAGTTTAGAATATTGATTAAATTATATAAATAAGTAGCACATAATATGCTAATTTAGTATGTTCAAGTCATGATTATAGCTATCATCAAGTGTAAATGAGAGTTTTGTTCAGCTTTATTAATATCAGTCCCTGCATGTCCACTCAATTACAAATCAATATTCTCGACTTAGCTAATAAGATAAAGTCAAAAAATTGTTATTCACCGCAATTAATAAATAAATTGTAATCCTATAAACTATTTCAGTAAAGAATTCCTATAAATAGTTGGGTTAAAAAGAAATGGTAGTGTAATTAAATTAAGCATGGTAGAGACAGCTTATATGCATGCTGAAAAGGAAGCAACTTTTTCCTCTAATCAGGCAGCAGCCCTAATCACAGCCCCAAAAGCAGTAATAAATAAG
>CAODLS012628417.1:0-19789 GCA_948243855.1 Flueggea neowawraea
AAGTGAGACCAAGCAGGATCAAACATTGGTTCTTCATCTTCTGTTTCTCCACCAGTGCTGTTGGAACGACATTTAGGTGGGAAAACCCTGAACAAGTTAACCGCACACATCTTGCACATTGCAGCAGTTGCTTGATCAGTAAACTTTGCAGATCCAGAAGACATAAAATCAGCAATCTCTGTCAGTGTCTGATGTTTAAAATCCAGTTGAGCAGCATTTTTATCCAAATCACTGAAAACAGAGACCTCGCAGCAAAGATTTAATTTACTGATAAAAAGGTTCTGCTTCTGGAGATTTGATACATCTTTGAAGGACAAATGTGGCTCAACTGCCGCCACTCCAGACATTATGCTCAACGGAAAAACAGAAGATGAGACCCGCTTAACAACATTTAATCGATTAGATAACGAAATCCCACTATTTGTAGAAGGAATTCCATTGGTCAAGGTGCCAGCATTGTTGCCAGAATCAGCTCCAGAGGAATCCAATATGTCAGCTTTTGGGGACTTCCGAGGGATTTTACTCAGGATTTGCTTCAGCATGTTGGCAGTGGTACAGCAATTATCAGCAGACTAAAATCAAGCATTGGAGTTGGAGAGATTGAGCCATTGCAATTACATATGCAGAAAACAAAACAGGATAAAGGGTAAGAAAGGCATGTTCACTAAAGTCTTTGTTTCTCACATCAGTAAGGAATAATCCAGGTACTAAAATAGATGGAAAACAAAAAATGATGGCCGAAATTCTCATCAAGAAAATAAACAAGGGCATGATAATCAACGAACCTTATTTCCATCAAATACAAACGTGGAATTAATTCTGTGCTAAAGCAATAAAAGCTAAGGGTAACTAAAATGCAAAGGCAAGATATCAACAATCTGAAAATTGCAGAAACAGTCTATAGGACATTGCCAGATAAAAAGAAGGGCGAAAAAATGATTAAACAAAAGAATTACAGAAAGAAAACAGTTGAGATATCACATGTCAATTTGGAGCTTTGAGGAACTAAAAACTCAGGCATTCTGCAGTTCAAACGAGGACATCTATTACAGTCTAGCTATGAAGCACAAAAATACTTGGATCACTTCAATCTGTCGAAAACAACCAATTCTTGGACAATTAGCTTTCATATGGGTTCCATACAGAAGTTCCATTCAGCATATGTCGCCAACATTGTAAAGCCAACCCCATAGTCTAAAGACAGCAATTATGAAATCCAAATCCATAAGCAGTGACATCAACTCAACTCTACCTTAATTCTAAGCTAGTTAAGGTTGAATATTTTAGGCATACCACCTATTTTGTCCAAAAATATCTCCTTATTCTAAAGTTTTGCAGTTTAAGCCTTAAAAAAATATAATTAAAAATTACTAAATTGTTTTATGACTAAAAAAAAAAATACTTTGCGGTTGCCAAATCACTACCGGAAAATTCACAAAATCAATAAACCAAGATCAAGGGTCAAAGCTACCAATTTGATGGCAGAAACATTCAAAGGGAAACCCATCAAACCATATTGATCGCAACCGAAAGAGAAGGAACAAAAAATTTAGAACGTTTCCTCAGTAATAAACATAAGTGCAAGCCTTAGATCTGACGAGATAATCATAAGAAAACAATGAAAAGCCAAGGATCTACACAATTCACGAACCTGGAAAACCCAGATCTCAACTACAGAAGAAAGACTGCAACTTTATTAAACAACAAACAAAACCCACTTCGCAAACATCACAAAATGAAAAAAATTTGAACACCAGAACATAATGCAACTACATTTCCAACCACAAAAAGAATGAAACTTTGTGAGAAAAAAAACAAAAGAAAAGTGAAGTAAGAACCTGCGAGTATTGAAACTTATGAGAGAGAATGAAAGAGAGAGAAATCAACTATTTGGTAAATGAAATGGGTTGTTCTTGTTGTTGTTGTGAGTGCGTTTAGGTAAATGATAATAATGTATTATTATTGAGAAGGGTATTTGAGAAGTGATGGATCTCCTCCATTAAAGATGATGATGAGGAAGAAAAGGAGGAGTACCTCGATTAAAGAGAAAAATAAGATGTGTGGCATTTCCTGAGAATTGCAGTCCCCTCCACCACCGCTACAACTCCCACCCAGTACTACTACTTGGTACTACTTACCGCTGCATCCATTTGTTTAATAATGCATTACAAAACAACACTTAACAGTTCTTCTGTGCAAGTATTTCTTTCTTTTCTAATTTGTTAATTACCATTATGATTAATTGGGGGTTAGTATAAACATACGGGTCCTTGTGTTTGCTATGGTGGCAATGTTGAGAATCACTTGTTTCTGAATGGCATTGCCATTTTGTTTTGCACTTGATGAATAGTTTGTCCTAAACAATTACAAAATTCAGTCTTTATTACTCACCCTAAAACAATATTTAGGCAGAATCCATAATTAAGTCTTTGAACTTTAAAATTTTATCATACTTCAGTTTTCAGCTATTGAACAAATTGACTTCGAAAATCATGTTAATTAAACACAACTCGTTATCTAAGAAGATTTGGATGAGTTGATAGGAGTTTGGAACAAAAAAAATGGTGCTCTGTTATTCTTTTTTTAACTTAGGCTAATTTTATCTTTAGGGAAAAAAATCGAATTTACAACTACAAAGGTTCAAAAACTAAATTACAAGTTGGTTTCCCAAAATTACAATTGTTCTTTTTTTTTTTTGCAAAAATGCCAAACTATTCTATTTATACTTCGTTTGGACTTGTTTTTTTTTTGTTTTTTGTTATGTTTTTTTCTTTGTTTAAAGGTTGTTAATATTTTGTTTATATTCTTTTTTTATATAATTTTTAGTTTGTTTTCTTTTTTAAATGAACTGTCACTTGTTTGATTTCATTTCTTTTTTACATATGGTATATTTTTTTTAGTTAAAAACAAAATCAAAACAAAAACTAAACTGATAAAAAACAACAAATTATTTTTATTTTGTTTTTACTCAGCTTATGTTTTTTATGTTTTTTTAAATAACTCTCACTTGTTTGATTTCATTTTTTTACACATAACATATTTTTTTGTCGAAAACAAAATTAAAAAAAATTAAATCAATAAAAAACAACACATTGTTTTTATTTTGTTTTTACTCTGTTTTTTTTTTAGTTTTTTTTTTCAAATAAGCCTCACTTCTTTGATTTCACTTTTTGTACACATAGCATGATTTTTTTAGTCAAAAATAATATTAAAACAAAAAATAAACCAACAAAAAAACACATAGTTAGTCTATTTAATAAAACAAAAAAAAATATAGAAAACCGTATAATAATACAATAAAAACTAAAAAAATGTAGGTCTTGGGTGCCTAAAATGACGCATTTAGTTTCATTCTTTACATATAACATGTATTTTTTAAGTTAAAATAAAATTATGTGGTTGTCCCACCCTGCTTGACATTTAGTTTGATAAATTTACATTTAGTTTCATTCTTTACATATGTGGTTGTCCCACCCTGCTTTAAGGGAATTTATTTTTGCAAATTGGAATGAAGCGGGGCTTAGTTTGCCTCCTTTTCAGCTTATTACTACCAAGCTAAAACAGCGTCATCAAGCTCTCCAGGTGTGGAATAAAAAGGTGTTTGGGCACTTGGATGTCAACATTACCAATGCTGAAGATAATTTACAATGTATTCAAAATCGCATCACTTCTAATGGCTTTTTCGAGGAACTCTCCCTCTTGGAATTGCAGGCTCATTCACGATGGAGAGTTGTTTAATGCAAAAGGAAGTGTTCTGTAAAGAGCAAAGTCGGATTAAATGGCTAGAGGCTGGGGATTGGAACACATAATTTTTTCACAAAGTCCACTCCATACGCAAACCTTTTGCTAATATTTCTGTTTTACAAATTGCTGACAATATGGTAGAAGACAAGGCTCTTATCTCTAGTCATATTGTGGATTATTTCAGTACTCTTTTTAAAGCTCCTGTCACGGGTTTTGCTAACCTATCTATGGTTAAGAGAACTGTGCCGCTTTTAGTGTGTGATGCAGAGAATGTCGCCCTCACCACAGTCCCTACCAATACAGTCTTTCAGATGGATCAGTCCAGTACGCCTAGGCCAGATGGCTTTACTGGTGCTTTCTTTAGAGAATTATGGGATGCAGTCCAAGTGGATATGTGCATAGCCATCAAACAGTTCTTCATCAGAGGTCAAATCACGCCGGGATGGAATTTGAGCTTGATGGTACTCATTCCTAAGGTTCAAGAGGCTCTCTCTATGGATTAATATCACCCTATTGCGCTCAGCAATTTTTGTTATAAAATGATTACTAAGATACTGGCAGATCATCTAGCTCGAGTGGCCTCTCGAGTGATCTCGCCCCAGCAATTTGGGTTTATGTAGGGTGGATTGAATTGCTCTTGCTTCAGAGGGAATAAACTTGCTTGATAAGAAATGTTTTGGCAGGAATATGACATTCAAGATAGATATTCGAAAAGCATTTGACATTGTTAGCTGGCCTTTTTTATTGGAGGTTCTGAAGGCCTTCGATTTCTCGTTGCAATTCCGCTCTTTTATTTTAGAGCTTTTCTCTTTAGCAAGACTATCTGTTTTGATTAATGGCCAACCCACTAGTTATTTTGGTTGTTCTGGGGTTCGCCAGGGGTGTCCCCTCTCACCCTTATTTTTCTGTCTTGCAGAGGACTTTCTGAGTCGTTGCATTTCTTCTTTGGTGGCGAAGAGTAAACTCGTACCGATGGGTTACACTAGAGGTACACTCTTTGTCTATCACCTCTTTTATGCGAATGATCTGATTTTATTTGCTAAAGCTACTAGGCAAAACGTGGCCTCTATTCTGGCACTGTTTGATGCTTGTGGGACTATGTCGGGCCAAGTAGTTAACTGGATGAAGTCAAACATCCTTTTTTGGGAAAGTTGTTACTGTGCATCGTGCATCTTCACTAGCAGTTGGGAGGGCCCCTAAAATGTAGTTCTATGCCTTTTGCATATATGGGGTGCCACTTTTCCTTGGGGCACCGAAGAAAAAAAAATTTGTAGCCAATTGCGGATCATATTTCTAGTAAATTCAGCTCTTGGAAATGTGCATCTCTTTCTTTGGCCAGCTGAGTGATTTTGGTCTCTTCAGTCATCCAGAGCTCCTTGCTTCACTCTTTTACAGTCTACAAATGGTCGAGACAGTTGATTTCTAAGCTAAATCGGCAAACTAGAAATTTCATATGGACTGGCTCTATGTTCTCTACCAAACTCATTATAGTCCCATGGTCTCGGCGTTGTAACTCTATTAAGGAGGGCAGTATTGGTCTGAAAGATTTGGATTGTCTAAATGATGGTCTGCTCATCTCTTTAGCATGATCGATGCTTTTCAGGTAGGCTCCTGCCTTGCACGTATTGGAGACTCGATTTCTGTTTCCATCTGGGATTCCAAGGACAAACTATTTTCGCTCGGTAATTTGGAGTTCCATCTGGTAGATTTTTGCTGAGTTACATGGGCAATCTTCTTGGTTAATTACTGCTGAGTTAGACTTGAATTTTTGGACAGAAAATTGGATATCACCTTTGGTAGCTCATTAGTTAGCCATTCCTTTGGTGCAACAGTGATCGCTTACAAAGAATGTGCAGTCTTACATTGCAAACAGACGCTGGAGGCTTTTAGCTTATTTGCAAAATGAGGTAAGAAATGTCGTGGAGGGGGTTCAATTCTTGAAGGAGCCTTCTGAAATCTTCCTTTTGCATTTCTTCACCACTGGGAAGTTTTCTGTCAAGGGCTACAATCGTTTCCTACATGGGTGCCATGAGGTTTCTTCATGGAATTTGTTTCTATGGGAAAGATATATTCCTCCTTCTTGATCTATTGTGGGATGGCGTGATTTTTTAGGTTATTGGCTGACATAGGATAAATTACAGCAAAAGGGATTTCCATTCGCCTCACGATGCTCTCTATGCCAATTGAATGGTGAGTCTTTGCATCATTTGTTTGTTTCCTGTCCAGTAGCCTTGGCAATTTGGAATGCCATCTCTTTTATGTTTGCTGTGAGGATTCAGAAGGATGGAACATTGCAAGATCTAATGTTGGCGGCTATGAAGGCGTCCTTCAACTCGCAAATTAAAGTATTTTGGAATGTGGCAACTATAAGTGCTTTATGGATTATCTGGAATGCTTGCAATGATTACATTTTTCAAGGGCAGACGATGAACATTTATAATATGTTGCGATTACTCTGGAAATGCATATGTGAAGCTAATGTATTCCGGCTTGGGACTATGAATAGGACGCTTGAAGAGTTACGATTCTTTAGAAATCTTGGCATTGAGGGTATTCCACGGAAGGCGCCGGACATAATTCCTGTGGTCTAGCTTCCTCCTCTTGTTAGCTGGATCAAGGCTAATACGGATGGCTCTGCTGCAAGTACTCTTGTTTCTTCTAGTGTTGGATGCATTTTCAGGAATGCTAGAGGGTTCACTAAGGGAGCTTTTGCATTCTCTACTAGAGACGTTCTGGCATTCATCTTCGATCTGAAGGCAACAATATTTGCCTTCACTAAAGCTTCGAAATTAGGATGGCACAATCTTTGTTGGAGAGTGACAACCCTGCTTCCTTTGGTGCGCATAACCCAAGATTCCATTTGTGGAACACCTTTCCTAGTTTTTGTAGTCATTTGGTGTATGATGATTTCTCATCTCGAGGAAACTACCGGTTTAGGTGGTACACATATTTTGTACTATTGTACTGTTTTTCTTTGAATTAATAATATTTTAGAGCTCTAAAAGATGATGCAGGTACTAATGGAATGCCAACCTAGTTAGAATGTCATAGTACACTACTAATTCTAAAGACTCCAATTTTTCAATTAAAAAAAAGTTAAAATAAAATTAAAAAAAATAAAACCAATAAAAAAAAGCACGCAATAAATATCTTTAAAAAAATTACAATAAAAAATATAATATAAACAAAGTATAAAGACATGTGTTTTTATGACTTAAGTGGAAGGACCTTAAGCATAGAATATTAATATTCGTAGAATCATGTATTTAATTTCCCAAAACGAATCTGTAATTTAAACTTTGGTGCCGTCCACTCAATTTCCAACTTCTTTCCACGTGCACACGGCAATTACCCTTTTAACTTTGATTAAAAAGGCAAGACCATATACATTTGGGTTAGCTCACAAGTATATAAGGCACTGTACATTCGTTAACCCAGTTAGGCTCACCCTACCAATATGCAGTGTGGGTAAAACTTCGAGGAGATTAGATAAGATGCCGCACAATGCGATTTATTTTGCACTTTTTTTTTCTTCAGTTGTACTGATTTTTTTTATAGTTTCTTTGTTTATTTTTTTCATTTTTATTGTCAGTTCCATAGTTGTACAAGAATAAAACCTCAATATTTCTTTGATAATTTTATACTAGCCTTTGATTACTTAACTGTGTGTATTAGTGGTAGGTGCCCAATTTCCTCGGCACTTTACGCTTAACTATATACCTTAACAACTTCCATTCCTTCATTTTGTGTGTCAACAATGAGTGTCGATTTCTATAGGGTTCACGCTTGTTTGAATATCTTAACAAGCTTCATCCTTTTGCTAGATGTATTCACAACAAATTCTTAGATTCTTTTGTGCAATGCTCATTCATCACTCATTGATAGGTGTCGAATCCAACAGATTATTTTCTACTCTGAAACGTAAATTTATGTAAAGTGATTCGTAGAGTCAAATCCACAAATCTTACTAGTGAAGGTTTGTCTAATTGCACTAAACACACCTAAAAGTAAAAATGAGGATTTTTTTTAAAATAAAAATTCAAAGCAAGCAATCAAGTAAACATAAAAATAATAAATCAAGAGAACAAGAATGTAATTTGGTAGAAATTCAACAATAACAAAAACCTAACTAAGGTATATCTCCATTTGACTTTTCGAATTGATTGTTGGTACTATTCAATAATAACAAAAACCTAATCCAGATTGTTCGAATAGACAAGTTATAATTACAGGCGAGACATTCAACAACTAATATTTACCTACTGTTTCAATGACTTTAGAACGCTTTGCAGGTTACATCCCTTAACAATAAACAACATTTGAGACACCCTATAGGATTTAATTTATCAATAGCATTAAAAAGTATAGAAATCCAACCTAAGCTAACAAATTCAAAATATTTAGTTTATTTAGACTCAATATTTGAGTCTCTTAATGTGAGTCGATACCCATTCCGTTAAACAACTATGTTAAGTAGCAAATTATATCGAAAAACATGCAAATGCATACAGATTTACAGTTTTAACTGGCAATATATTATTCTGCTAATCTATCAATGGCCCTTATTGAATTAACCAATAAAATAACAATAAAGCAACTTAGTGGAGAAATTAATAAATATGTGAAACAGTTAAGAACAAATAAACACACTCAACTAGATTAGAATATAACAGCACCATGTAAATGACAAAAACGCAGAAAACATCCTGAGAACACATTGAATAATATTAGGGAAAATAGGAGAAGAGAGTTTTTCTCCTTTTAAAAAGTTATTTATATCTTGTCTCCAATCCTAGCCTAATTTGGACACCTAAAAACAACACTATAACCATAATCTACTGCAGAGTAATTGTTCAGGGGCAAAATAAGAATATCAAGCATTAATTAGCCCAAAATAAAAAGTCCTCAGGATTTTTTGGAGGTCCAAAAATCAAGCCCATGTCAGCAGCGTCTCTAAAAAAATGCTTTTAGTCAAGCCACCATATGACATGGTCATGTCGTGCACACAATTCCCAGCTCCGGTTACCACAACTCATGCCAAAACCATCTCTTCATGTGTTTTTCCACCATTCCATGATCTAACCATCACAAGATGAAATCACATAACACACAGGAAAAGACAACAAAAGGACGTTAATATAATTGAGAATCAAACATAAAAATATGCAGAATAAACACTCTAACACACATCTCGACGATTTTCTTACTATTATGCATTCACCATACCCCCTAAACCTTTGGCTCTAGTTACCCATAACATGTTTTAACAATTTAACTATTGCGTAAGTTCACAAGGAATCCCAAATCTCTTAAGTGTTATTTTGTTAGATTAATTGCATAACACTATAAAAAAACACGCGGTTAGCAACAACCAAAATTTGTTGCTAATTGTAAGAAATTGTCGCTAATTTGCGACTAAAATAGCATCAAATTGGACTTTTCATTGTAAGATTAGATACTACCAACAGCAATACAGGATTTTGTCGCACAAATTGCAACAATTTAGAGGTCAACAAGGTCAATATCGATGCAGTGAAAACATTGACATTTTATTTCTATTAGCAATCACATTTAGCATCAATATTTTTCACCAAATTTGTTGATGGGTCAACTATATAAGTGATAAATTATGGTCTTGTCATAACTATTGTCACAAAATCGTTGATCCAAGTCAACTTAGTTGGTGACAATATACTCGTTAAGTTAATTTATTGTTATTAATATTTAATTTAATAAAAAAAATTATAATTCATAATGTTGATTTAATTACTGGTGTACCATAGGTCAAAGCCTATTAGGCCCATCAAACCAGTAAAGTCCGTTGAAGAGGTCAAACTCAATCAAGAATTCTAGAAGCGATTAAAGATGAATGAGTTATTTATCATTAACATAGAAGAATATTCATGAAAAAAAATCCCTTTCAATTCTTCTATAATAGAGAATCCCACTACTTACCTAAGTAAGTTCTATCTTCTTAAAACTATATCAGAACTCTATCCAATTATGAACTTGAGCGCCGAAATGCTCTCAAAAGTTGAGGCCCCAACCTCTAACTTCTTTTGTTTTGCAGAATTCAAGAAGAAAAGATTGAGTTTACGACCGTTCAACTTTGACTTCACAGTTTCAAAAATGAACAAAAAGCCTTGTTCATCGTCTTTCAATAAAGAGTTTATCACCGAAGTTCATCATTATCCACTAAGGTGGGAACACCTTCCCAACAAATTGATAACCACAAAGAAAAAGCTCTAACGTCAACATATCAATTCCTCCATCGAGAGCGAATGGAGCTACAAGAAGGATAGAAGTGGGAGTCGGGGTTAGAGTTGGAGCCTCTGAAGCCGTCAAGCCTATCATTCCTTTCACCGATTATGAGCTATTGAGAAAGATAAATGAAGAAAATCAAAAAGTGCTTAGAGAAATGGTGACTCTCTTTCACCAATTTCTGCCTCAAGTAGCCCTTCCACAAACTTATCGAGCTTATGAACGGAAGGGAGAAGCAATAGTGAGACAATAAGCTCCACAGAAAATTCATCGACGTAATCCTTTCCTTAAGTCTTGGAGAACCAAGGCCTTCATCCTTATTAAGAGTACTTATATGTCCCTCTAAGGAATGAAGCTAGAGTTGTTGTGGAAAGAGAAATATTTAGAAGTGGTAAAGAGCACTCATAGAGGAGGCCCAAAAGTTCCCATCAAGAAAATGGAGGCAAATCATCAATCAACTATAAGTGTCAATGAGGTGCGAACATGAAGAAGATCCTCAAAGAAATTCTTAAATAGAAGAAGCTAGTCCATGTGGAGGTTGAGTAATAGAAGGCGAAGTCTCCTTTCATTAAGGATATTATGGGGAAAACTCTTCCGCTTTAGTTCAACATTTCGCAGCTTCCAACCTTCTTAGTGAAGAAGGATCTTTAAATCATGTTCTTACACAAAGGGAAGGATGCTACTATGTGTTGCTCATTCTTGATAATTTTGAATGATCTTGCTTGCATTTGGTTCAACGGGTTAAAGGAATCCACTATCTCATGTTTTAATCAGTTAAGGAAGAAGTTCATTAATGCCTTCATTATCAACAACAAGGGAAAAAAATATGCCACCTACCTACTCTAATGTGAGACAAAAGATTGACGAGAGTTTAAAATAGTACATTGATCGCTTTAAGAGTGCAACCTTAGAGATTCAAGATTTGCAACTGGGAGTAGCAGTAGCAACAATGCTGCAAGGCACTAGGTCAATACAACTCCAAAAATCTCTATCACTTGATCAACAAGTCTTATAGGTAGGTCTCTTTGTTAGAGACAAAAAATATGTCATGCAAGCCAAGATGCTTAAGAGCCTTGCGAGGTGTTGGCCCAAATAGCAAACAAAAAGTGGGGTGAATTGGTTTTCCAAAACTGAAATCAGATTTATAAATTATTTGCAAAACATAAAACTGCTAAGCAATATAACAATGTAAGAACAAAATAATAATGTAAAGAGCCTAGGGAAAGAGAAAAATCAAGCCCAAGTTGCAGAGTTGGAAACTTGCTCTTTCTATCTTGCTAAATTACAAACACTTGAAAACAATGTTAGTAGCAAAGGTGTATGTACGTGTTACTCAAAATAAACAAAGATAACATTAAGAGAGATAAGAAAGGAGATCAAACACAAGTGATTTATAATGGTTTACAAGTGATTTATAAGTTCCTCACTTAGGATTTTTCTAATTCACTATCTTCCTCCTAAAAATACAACCACTTGCTTCATAGGGGTAAGTTCCCTAATCCACCTCAAGCTTCACGAATGCTTGAGAACCATTACAACCTTCCTAACTTCACGGGTGTTAGGAGAACCTTTACAACCTTCCTAACTTCAAAGGTGTTATGAGACCTTAAACTCTTTTAGCAAAGTTACATAAATGTGTATGAAACACTCTCTTAAAAGGATTTGCAAATCTAAGCTCAAAGAGAAACAAGCTAATGACTTTCTCATCTCTAATTTGATCGTGTTCATCTCTAATGTTTTTCTCATAATCAAAATCAATTTTAGGACTTTGTCAAATAGTCCAACACAAGGAAAGAAGACGAGGAACCTGAGCAAGGTTGGAGGAAAAAGAAGATGAAGGAACATGGAGAGTCTCTTAAGCCTAAGTTCAAACACTTCACTCCCTCAACAGAGTCCATGCCCAACATTTTGGTAACCATAAAAGGATTGACTATTTTTTCAAGGAGAACGAATAAATCCATAGGCCAAAATTGAGAAGCTTACTGCATTTTCATTCAACTAGATGACACTTTACAAAAAAAAAGTGCGAAGAGTTGAAGAATCAAATCGAGACATTAGTTTGGGAAGGCCACTTCAGTTCGTCATGAAGCGTGGAGAGGGGAACCCAAGGATCATCAGGACGTGAAGAGTGCTAAGGTATTTGATATATGCTAAAATTACACATTTATTCAAGAAAAAATTTATACATTTTTTTGCCTATGATTAAGTGTTAAATGTCATATTTACACAGTTTTTGTGTTTGGATTAGGTTGGGAATGATTTAGATGAATTGAGAATGAAGACGCGAAAAAGGGTGGCAAAAGAGTGGACCACAAACATGGCTGGTGAAGGCCACGGTCTGGCCACAGTCACCACCACGACTGTGGGTGGCACTGGCCGACTATAATGGTCGAAAATTTCAATGGCGGTTTGGCTCTTTTTGATAGACAAAAGGCATACACTTGGGGGCATTTTTTTGCCACATATTTACTAGGATTTTAGCACATGTAAAAGGGTATAAATACCCCTTCTTAACCACACTTTCATCATCTTTCATCCTTGGAAAGAACACATTTTCTCTTTTTTTGTTTCAAGAACATAACCTAGGGTTTTAAAGAAGGAGAAGGTGAACAAGCTCAAAGGGTGAAGATTTATTCTGAAGGACACCAAAAAAGGCTTTTTCTACATCTGTTTTATCTCTTTTCTGTTCATATTTTGTATTGTTATCATGATTTATGTTGATGTGTATTGTCATATTTTTTTGACCATAATCACGATAGCTTAATCTTTTGTTAGGACTCGGAGATGTAAACCTTGATATCTCTTTGTTGCATTATGAATGGGGGATCATGTTCTTCATCGCCATATTTGTAGTATTTATCTCTTGTACTTGAATGACATATTTGTAGAGATTTTGTTGTGCTTGAATGTTGTATTTGTAGTATTTGTTTGGATTTGATTTAATGACATGTTTGAATTGATTATTGTTGTGACTGGCCATCATAATGGTAGTTTTAACAAGTCTAGTTAAAGGACCAAAAGGAGAAGACTAGATGGGGTTGATATGCATTAAACTTGTTAGGTTTTGTAATAGAGATATTCTTGCCTATAAGGTCTTCGATGAAATTTCTGAAAGAGCATAATGATCTAGTTTAGTTAGGTGAGGCCGAAAGAACCCTCCTAATGAATGTAGACATAGCCTAGATGAACTTGAAAGATGCTTTAGGCAATAAAACCAAGAGAACACTCAATCCCATAACCCGTTCATAAATATAGTAATTAGGATTCTTGGTTAAATCTCGAAGGTCCTAACGTGCTTTATATTGTTGTATGTTATTTTTTTGTTTTACCTTATTAAAAATACCAAAAATCAACTCTTTGCATTTATTTTATTTTAAGAAACGATCACATTTAATCCCATCACTGTGGGTTCGACACCTTAGGAATACTTCAAAGTTTTTTATTACTTTATCGACTATCGTGCACTTGCAATAACAATGATCAGTGATGATAGGAGGATGAAAGAGAAAAGAATTCTTCACCTAGAAAATAAGCCTCTGACCATCCACTGAGCATTTTATTTCAAATAAACACCTCTTAGGCAATGATAAGAGTGATTTTGTTGTTTCACCATTAGTGTAACTTGACATTTTAAGTGAATGAAAGTTTAAATTTGTCATCTCTTATGCGTTTAATGTTACTGTCTTTATCAACAAATGAGTTGCTTTCACAATATGAAAGGCGCTTAGGGACACAAACTGAAAATGTCTGTATAGTGAAGCACAATGCAAAAACCCACTAAATTGCATTGCGAGTATAAAGACTTGCAAGAAATTAGACCCTCACCATAAGCACATGTGATGTACTACTTAAAGATTGTGCTCGAAACACAATGTAAGTTGCTAGTCGTGGTGTGAGTTTAAAGGTTTGCGAGAAATCGATCTCTTACCATAAACGCATACAATAACTACCTTGAAACGAATAGGATATTGCATGAGTAGAAAATTTTGTGAGAAATCGAGCTCTCACCATAAACATAAGCGGTAAAATGTAAGAAGTTGTTAGGGCTAACATGAGTAGAAAAGCTTGCGAGGCATCAGACTCTCATCAAATACATGTAGTAAGAAACTAAACCGTGAGTATAAAAGTTTGAAAGAAATTGGGCTCTCACATGAGTAAGACATACAATAAGTAAAAAATCTAGCAAGAAACCGAGCTCTCCTTATAAAAGCACACGTTGATAAATGACTAAGGTTGTGATGAGGCAATGGAACTTAAAGCTTACGGCAAACCGAGCGTTTACTGTAGAACACATATAATAGAAGTTCAAATATCACCTACATTTAAGCACAAAGCCTGTTGAAAAATGGGTATTGACTGGTGACATAAGCAATAAAACATTGAAGCGTAGTGGGGAATTATGCTTATGGGAAACTGGGAACCCATTGTCGACATGAACGATATCACACAATTTTAAATCTGAAAGGAAGTTAACACTACTACAAGTATGAACCAACACAATCTTAATATTGTATAATCACTTTGTAGAAATGACTATTTTCCTTAAGTAATTGAGGAACACATCCCCTATGAGCATAAGTGGCATCGGTTGAAAAATTGAACCCACCAATAAGTGTGAGGAGCAAAAGGCGATGACACTAAGCATCCTTTTGGCTAAATCCTCGTAGGCAAGACGTGTTTTGGTAGACTTAAGTCCTTATGAGCGGGACATGCATGAAGAATCACTGCCTTGACAAAGTCCTTATGAGTTGGACGTAGAATGAAGAGGAGCGCACTGACTAAACTAAATCCTTATGGATAGGACAAGGGATTTCTCGGTGGACATGTGCTCCATTGTGCCTTACACAAGCCTTGAGAGGGAGAATACTTCTACTTCAATACAATTGGCATTAAGACACCTTCAACTACAAGAAGTCACTGAAAGCACTCCCATGAAGATCATGCCTAAGTTTAGAGCAATCACACATAATGTATTTCTGAAGATACATTCTTGAAAGATGGCTCATTCTTCTTGAAGAGATTGAATCCTACAGAAGCTTGAAGGATTGTCATCCTCGCATAAGCCCTCATCTAGGTTGCCTAGAAGGAAGCTCATGAACACCCATGTGATGGGGATGAGGAATTCTTCGTATAGTGGGAAGCAAGGAAGCTTTTGAATGCCCATGTGGTAGGGGTGAAAAATCCTCTAAAGTGTGGCTCCTGTGTGGATGAGGAATTCTTCGTAGAGTGGGGAGCAAGGAAACTCCTAAACACCTACCTAGTGGGAATGCGAAATTCTCTGAAAAGCGGGGAAAGAAGGAAGCTCATGTATGCCTACATGGTGGGGATGCGGCTTCTGAACATTCACGTGGTGGAGATGAAGAATTCTCTGTAGAGCAGAGAACAAGAAAATTTAAAGGGTTGCTTGCTTCAGTAGGTTGAATATTGTTTAGAGCTATTATATATATGACCAGTAAGAAAAAATAATTTAAATTTTAAACTAATTGAAAATGAAATAAAAATTTGAATATTATCATGAAAATAATAGTAATGATACTAGTAGTCGTAATTGATTATGGATAAATAATAAAATAATGATAGTAGCAGTGTTGTTGTATTTCTCAAATAAATAATGATAATTTAATTTCATGCAAAATTTGATTTTCCTAAGATTTTCTTTAATTTCAACTACTGCAACCTTTGTAAATTATTTTGTGATTTTGTAGTTGAACATTTAATCCAGAATCAATTGGCAAAGGTCTTCCAAAATAAAATAAAAAAAAGAAATTGACAAAGGTCTTAATCCACACAATTTTTTTTATAGGAGTATACAATTATCATAATATAGGCCATTAATGTCAAAAGCAAATGATCACTTTTTTTTTTGAAGGGAAAAGCAAATGATCATTAAAATGAAAACAAAGCGTGATTAATGGTCGTACTTTAGGAGACTACTATAATTACATGTAATAAATTGCCAGAGCAAAGTTACCATAACAAATAACCAAACAAAATAAAAGCCAAGCAAGTTTCTTTCGCCTTTTGTTCATCTACCTTTTGGTTTCTCTTCATGCTCTTGTTCCCCACCCAAGACAAAATTAAAGAAAAAGAAAAAGCCGAAGCTGCAAATCTTAAGCATTGTGGGTTCTATGTTCAATTATATGAAAATTTTAGTCAGCATCGCACAAAATTTTTACTTCTAATAGATTCTGAAAAATAATGAAAAAATGATGTAGCACAATGGTGCTCGCATCGAAAACGAATTTAAAACTCAATTTATTAAAATTTACATTGTAGAGATTAATTATATAAAGTGGTGGAGGGAGGTGCCGACCGACTCTATCGGAGGTTCGGAGGACCCCTATCACTCCCCACCGCCAATCTCACCTCCGTCATTAGGGTTGGGGTTCGTCACACGCCGTCATCCATTGTCATTTGTCCGCCAGTAGCACCGACCATATCTCGTCCGATTCCTACTCCACCACTAATTGTATAGACACAAAAACCTAATACAAACAAAAATAGGGTATTTTCTAGTGGTTTTTGGGTCTTAAGTCATTAGCCGATTTCGTCCATATGATTTCAAAAACCACCTCTCACATCCCTTTAAGTTAACTCGTTAGTTTGTACTAATGGATAATACAAAGTAACTATTTTATTCTCACATTTTACTTTCGCCTCTCTCATTCTTATTTTCACTCTCGAACTCTACTCTACATCTCTCTTCTCTTATTTGCCATCGACCACAACACACTTTTTCTAATATTATCCTAAAAAATATAAAATAATTAGAATATTTATTATAGATTTACGTCGCTAATTGTAATAACAAAATAATAAAAAATAAAATAAAAATCAAATCCTTCAATTTTCTATTCTTCACAAAAAAATCTTAGTTTTGGAAGTTTTGAGCACAATAGTGTGATAAAAAAATATTACAAAATGCTAATATAAATAGTGTATTTTAGGCACCTAAAAGAGGGTTAATTATACCAATGGTTACAAAAGTTTTCACTTTACTCAGGTTTGGTCACAAAAAACGTTACACAGTGGTCACTATTGTTTTCTTTTTGCTTCAATAAGGTCACTTTAGCTTGAAAATTCGATAGACTGGACATAAAGTGTCACGTAAGAGTGACACCTCTATTCTCATGGACACATTTCTTGCCGACGTAACAATTAATGAAAGGTCAAATCCGACTTGACTGACCTATCTGGCGACCCGCCTGTGTCCAGTTTGTCGAGTTTTCTAGGCAAATTGACCTTCTTGAAGCAAAAAAAATAGTGACCACTAATTAACCGATCTGGCGACCCGCCTGTGTTCAGATTGTCCCGTCTGTCAAGTTTTCGTGCCAAAGTGACCTTCTTGAAGCAAAAAAAAAACAATAGTGATAATTGTGTAGCATTTTTTTCTTTTGTGACTAAACCTGAACAACACGTAAACTTTTGTGACCATTAGTATAATTAACCCACCTAGAAGATATGAAAAGGGCAGTAGTGGAGTGAGAATTTTTCAATAACAGATACTGAGTTTAACTAATACACCGGCAATGAAAACGAGCAAGGAATGGTGACAGCGAGTAATATGTGTAGAAATCAAGTTAAATCAGCTAATCAACTGGAGACAGAAAAATAAGACTAATGTGACTACCAATCAACTAATTAACTTGAAATAATTAACAAAAATCTAATATATAAAAATATCAAATCTCAATGAAATTCTTATAATAGTAGAAAGAAACAAGTAATAACTGATAAGATAATGTTTACATGAAAGTGTGCATTTACATGAGAATGCTTCTTTAGAACTATCGTATCTGTACCCACATAATATCTAGTCCATAACGGGGATTCCATTGAACATGTGGTATACACAAAGAGAAAAAGAGAAAACACCAATAATTTTATTTTTCTAAACTAGCCCAAAAACAACAATTTCACCACTCCACCCACAGAACTTACTTTCTCCACTCCCACAAAAGCATTCGCAAATGAAGAAAAATAGCATAAATATGCATATATTTGCAATCGGTGATTAAATCACAATGAACTTATTTTATTTTTTTAATCCTTATTGTGGTTTTATTTAGAAAAAAGAATTGGGATAAGAGGACAATTTATGTAATCAATTTAATAAATCAGAGAAAATAGGTGATTGGTATTTTGGGACAAGCACACAATTATACAAAAAAAAATACACAAATATAACACACATGTCAAAAACTGACCAAAAATGAAAACAAGAAATAAAAATTTTAAAAATGCCTCAGTTTGACCATACATTGACCATGTATTAGAAAATTGACTGCACGTTGACTATGCACTTTGACAATGAAACTGAGAACAATATGAGTACAAATCGAGTACAACAACAAAATGAGAACAAAACAATAACAAACACCAACAAATGAGCATTAGTCAAAACAAAATTTTTTAAAATATTTTAATTTTTTGTTTATTACTCGGTAAAATTATAAGTACATGCGAGTATAAATGAGAACAAAATGAGAATAAAGCGAATACAAAAGCGAGAACAAAATGAGTACACAACGAGTACAACCCAAATTTAGGTATTATTTCGTAATTTTGCAAACTAAATGTACTTAAGTCTAATTTTTTTCATTTTGGTGCTGCAGCTTTTGAAACCCTAGCCGTCGCCCTTTTCACCGCTACCTCTCTCCGTCACGGCCTCTCTCTCACTCTCTGTTAAACCTAGCCGCAAACCCTTTCTCTCTCCACCCCTTCGTCGCCCAGCATGCAACATCTCTTTCTCTCTCTCTCGTTCTCTCCTGGTTGAACGCCTTTCTCTCTCTCTCTCTCTCCCTCCCTTGTCTCTCTCTTTCGGTCACGTTGCATTGCCTCACTCTCTCACTCATCGTCTCTCCATTGCTCTCTCTCTATCTTTCGGATAGACGCCGCTCTTTCGCGTGGCGATGCCCCTATGTTTGTTTATTCTTCGACAATGATGGCGCGACTTGTTGGACCAAGGGTGGTCAATATTGAGATTTCTCTATGTTTTGATGATGAACAAACTGGAGAATTTGACTTGACGATGATCCACGTACGTGTGTCCAAAGTCGCGTACATGTGTGCATGTCACGTACGTCAGATTAATCTCAAGTACGTGAGTTCGACCGTGACCTGAAACAGAAGCTACTGGATGATGGCAGAAGTGATCATCACATACGTTAGACAATGTTCACGTACGTCAGATAATGTCACGTACGTGAGAGTTATCAAAAGTACGTGAAAATGATCAAAATTAAAGCGGGAAAATTGAAGTTTTGAATCACTTGAAGGCATGAAGCCTCACGTATGTGTGACATCTGAAGTCACGTACGTCAGATATACAAGACAAGATGAAGATTTCATCTCAGAGGATGTTTGTTTGAATTTCACGCGAATCGAGATAAACAGCTGAAGCAACGGTCAAGTGTCGATTGTTCGCGTACTCAAGCATAAAATGTCACGTACGTTACATTGATCTAAAGTACGTGAGATTGAGTTTCAAGTACGCGAGATGCTCCGGATTGAAAACAGAAGCTACTGGATGGTTCAAACATAGAAGTCACGTACGTCAGTTGGTATTCACGTACGTGAACTGGGGATTCGCTATGATCAACGTACGTGAATGTACTTATCACGTATGTGTAATGAACATCAAGTCAGGTAACGTATGTAAGATATTTGTCACGTACGTGAGAAGACTCTGACAGAGTATTAAATGCGCCCATTCTGGACCACAATGGCTATAATACACCCCACAACGGTATGAAATTAAGATAGAAGTATAAATACATGTTTG
>CAODLS012629321.1:0-13286 GCA_948243855.1 Flueggea neowawraea
GTAATCTAGTAGTACTGAAGTCGTTCTCGGTCTGAGAGATCAAGTTTTTACCAAAGCCATAAATCTTGATGCCCATGCCAAGCATGGACTTCTTCCTCAACCCAACACTCAACAACTGCTTCCCATCATCCAACTTGACTGGAAATGAAACTCCAGTCTTGGGTTCAACCTCAACAGCTAACTCCTCCTCCTTAACCTCTTCCTTTGGAGCCTCCTCAGCAGCTTCTTTATCAGCTGTTTCCTTCTCTTCAG
This sequence comes from Flueggea neowawraea, assembly GCA_948243855.1. Classification (NCBI taxonomy): domain Eukaryota; kingdom Viridiplantae; phylum Streptophyta; class Magnoliopsida; order Malpighiales; family Phyllanthaceae; genus Flueggea; species Flueggea neowawraea. The sequence goes on from CAODLS012629321.1 coordinate 253, forward strand.
CAACTTTCTCATCAGCTTCCTGACAACAACCTGCTGTTCTATTCTCACAGTTCACTCCATTCCCATTAGCAACCTTGTCAACCCCATTCACCTTCTCTTCTACTTTTGTCTCAGTCATGGCTTTGGCATTCTCAGCAATGGTTGCCATTGTTGGTTTCTGTTTTTCTTGAAAGCAGTGGAGTTATAGGGAGAGTGTAAAAGTTGGTGGTTGGTGTTGGTGACAACCGCAAGAGTTGGTATTTTATAGGCAAAAAATGGTTTTGAAAGATGAGAAGCATTTAATTGGGATTAGAAAGGCCCTTTCTCCCATTTTAGCTACCTCGATACTCGGTCTCTGGATTTGATAAGTAATGTCATTAACGCACATAAGTTGATTGGTGCAGTTATATGATGCATGCATTTAACCCTCTGTTTAATTAAGATGATCAAGTAAATCACGATTTTCTTTTCTTACTCATTAGTAATAGTTTTGATTGTTTCATTTTTCCTTTTCTTTACGACAAAACATGATGTTTCACTCTCATGTCTGTTTTATGGGTCATATTGATCCGATTCATCCAATCTTTTAATAGTTTGGTGTTTTATAAAAGTTTTGAACTAGGTGATGAAAACGTTAGGAAGAGGGAGATACTTCACTGACCAAAAATGACACAAGTTATTTGCGTGCATAATTTGATTAGTTGCCTGATTATGTTCACACATATCAAGACATGCCCCTGTGAGATGTTGACTTGTCTAAAATCCCTGTGGATATTGATGTTTTATGAGTGTGGATTGGAAACTGTTAGTAAATTATGAGAGATTTTTTTATATAATATGTTGTGCTTAGCAAATAAGCAATCGATTATGTTTAGTTTATTTTTGGTAGATTAAGAATCATCGATAGAATTTGGTAAATTGAGTAAATTGTCTAATGAAAAAAAGTGAAACATTACAATATACCAAAAACAAAGCAGATTGGAAGTTATAGTAGATTAATAGATTAGGAACGGCTTAATAACATTAAATAGTACAACTTGTTTATTTTTGTATTTTTAAAAATAACACCTAATAATATCATTTTTGTAATTTTTTGTTTTCATAGTAATAGTTAGAATTTCCGTTAAAAAAAAGAATTGATGACATAAAACTGACGATGTGATGACGCGGTCGTCAATTTTCAATTAATAGTCATCACGTCGTCAGTGTCACGTAACAAATTATCATTTTTTTAACGGAAATACTAATTCATACCAAGAATGTAAAAAGTCACAAAGATTGTGCTATTAATATTATTTTTCAAAACTATAAATACAAAAACGAGCAAATATCATGTTATTTAATGTTATTAAGTCATTAGGAACAGATATTGCAACTTAATACAATATATTATATGCAATAATTGCAGATTAATAAATAACATATTCTTTTGAAATCACAATACATTAAATAATATTAAACATATAGTATATGTTTCAGAAAAATATTAATGTATTGCATAAGGGATAAACCTTGGGTCTACTAAATAGCTTAACTTGGAATCACATGATTTGCAGGACAATTGGTTCTACAGAAAAGAGCTCAACTGGGAGAAATGTACCGATTAAGACAAATTGATTATTCTGTAATCAGACATTTGAGAATTATAAACAAGCAATTATGATTAATTTGTCCTCAGTATGTAAAGCAATTCTCCACAAAACCATGAATGCACGGTTTTAGCACTGCAGAACAATTGCACTCCTCGTTAATTGTCATATGCGATTACATTTGTTATTAATATCTTTACCAGTAATTACATTAGCGTTCATATTTTGAAAGCCTATATCATATATATATATCTATATAATATATAAAAACTGAATGTACTCTCATAATAATCCGATATTTAGTAAGATATTATTTTGACACTTTGTATTTCAATTGTATAACATGTGTCAGTCCTCATTAAGATATTCAATATTTTAGTCAATATACATTTTTTTTATTAAGAAAATAAATAAATATAAAAAAATCTTATAAGAATCTTAATATTAATTCTTATATTTTTATAATTTTTTGATATAATCTCAAATATTTATAAAAAATAAAAATAGAGTAATAATATTTTGTAACAATGGCGGGAGCTAAAACTAATATATAAAAAAGTTCTACTTAAAAGCATGAATTCCTACAAAGTCTTTCCTCCTCAGCCAAAAAAAGTTGACAAGATTTTGTCACCTCATAGGTCCCCAAGATTTTTTAATAGGGGTCATTTAGTAATTATTTATTTTGATTTAATGTTAGACTGAAATTTGTTGAGTCAAAAAGTTTTTGATTTGTAATCATGTAAGATACTCAAAATGTTAAAATGGTTTTTAGAAGGCTGGGGTGGTGAATCAAGTACTGAAAGAACCCCTAATGTAGCACAAAGATGTGAATTTAAACTACAGTGAACACAATTAAGTAAACCAATAGAGGTTGTTCTGTAGACCAATTTTGTCTTTTTAAGGAGAGTGACCTAAGGATACGTGAGGCTATGGCTGGGTATTTGGTCGGTTCGGTTTGGTTCGAACCGAATTCATAACAAACAGAACAAAACGACCGGTTTGTAGTAACCAAAGTAATCAAACAAAAAATTAGTTCGATTTTAAACTGAATCGAAACGGTTAGTTTGGTCAGTTTGTTTAGGTTTGTTCGAATTTGAGGTGGGATTTTGGTTTTTTTGACTATTTTTAGCATAATTTCTCAAAGACCAACATAAATATGGTTCAAAAAAGACTAAAATTCTATGAACCAAAGATCAATATCGCATTACAAACCAAGCTAAACCAAAAAGGACTAACTGATATCATATTACAACTAAATCAAACCAACAAAAATCCAAACAAACATCAAATTATAAACCAAAGACTAAGGAAACAAACCTCTAGCGAGTAATTTAGCGATGATGGTGTGGGAATTGGACCAAACCTCTCACCAATAACATAAAATTTTATATTTTGAATTTTTGGTTCGGTTTGTTAAAACCGATAAAACCAAACAAACCAAACCTAAAAACAAATTAAATCGAACAAATCAAATGATCTGAATCGAGCAAACCAAAACCTATCGGTTTGGTTTGGTCCGGTATTAGCCCAGCCTCCGTGAGGGCTGAGGCTACCACCGATTTTTAGCCCAAAAAGAACGTCTTCCCTAGGAAATTGAAAGCTCTAGACATCAAAAACCATATGCGACACCGTGTAATCGTATTAGAAGGCAAAAGGTTCGTAGTGCGAGTCCAATGAGCTTAATGGAGCCCAGTTCTTGTTCTCTTGAATCCCTTCGTAGCCCAGTCCAATCTCTTCCTATTCACTTCTTCAACAACACATAGGCAGCGCTGAACCAAACCCTGCAAGGTTCAAAGAGGGTTTTAGACAGTTCTTCCGAATACCAGCAAAAGAAGAGAATGAAAGAATCGAAGAGTAGAAAACGCAAGAGAGCAAAGCATGGAAACCCACAAAACGACAGAAAACCCTCTCCTTCCTCCTCCAAGCGTCCATGCCCTTCTTCATCATCTTTTCTTGACAAGGTCTCTCCTTCTCTCTCTCTCTCCCTCTCTCTCTCTCTGTTTCTTTCTATTTGAGCCGATTTGGGTAATTTTTATTTGAATTAAACGGTGCGTTTTGGTATGCAGATGCGGGCTAGGCTATCAGGAGGGCATTTCAGGATGATAAACGAAAAGGTCTACACTTGCACGTTAAGTATTGTCGCTGCTTAATTTTGCGATTAAAGCTCTAATCTTTTCTTTTGTTCCCTTTTTTTATAATTTGTTTTTAAAAGTTCCGTTTTTTCTTTGGCAGTGGAGAAGAGGCGCTTGAGTATTTCAAAGAGGACCCGTCTCTGTTCGACATGGTAAGGTTGGATTGTATTTTATGTATACGAGTTTTAAGAACAGTATGTTAGATTATATTATATTTTTAGTCTCTTGCGTTATAGTATTATGTTACATTAAGATCACTGGATGGTTTTGCTATTTTTCAGTTATGGTTTTTATTGTACTTGTGATTATTGTTAAATCCTTCAGATTCGAATCGGTTAAGATAATCGGCATTATTTAAGGATACTGTTGGTACAAATCCAAGAGATGAAAAGAAAATATGGCATCTGTAGATTAGTTTCATGAATTTGTTTGGTTTTGAAACATATTTTGTTACTTCTGGACCAATTTCTTTTATGCTATCTTAAAATGGAAGTTGATAGAGTGCACATTAGCGTTTGATTAGTGCACATCAGTTTGTCATTTCGTTCTTGTTCTTGTGTTCTCTTCTGTTGAGAAACTGTATTGTTAGATTTGCGAAAAAGTGGCAATTTTTTTCCCCTTAGATATGTTTGGAACAAATTACATGAAATACAAACGTGAAAGAAAAAGAAAAGAAGAAATCAGAATCTAGAACTCAGTTTAAACAAGGAAAATTATTGTGTTCATTGGATATTTATCATTGAACTGTTGCATTACGTACATATGTGAAAACATTGATCCCAATTGATTCTGGTGTCTCCCTTCATGTGCACTGTGGATTGTATTGCTCTATTGGACAACAGTGTGTGTATGCTTAGTTTTGTCATGTTGTATTGAGAATCTCTTTCTTGACTGTATTTTGCTTACTTGGGCAGTAGTATCATGCAGGATATCAAGAACAAATGTCTCATTGGCCAGAGCAGCCAGTAAATATAATCATAAAATGGCTGAAGAGTCAAAGTTCTTCCTTGGTGGTAGCTGATTTTGGCTGTGGTAAGATTTTGAAGGATTCCTTTCTCCCTTTGTTCGAAGAATATTCTTTTAATACTTTCTCAATAATATATACTTTTTAATTGTTCTTTTGGTTGCCTTTTCAATGTTATCTTGCTCTTATGTTGCAGGTGATGCACACCTTTCAAAAAATGTGAAGAATAAAGTTTTCTCTCTTGATCTTGTGTCCAATGATCCTTCTATAATTGCTTGTGATATGTCAAGTGTATGCAACTCTGCTCATTGTAATTTCTGTGGTTTTAGTTTCCTGATGATTATTGGCATGGATGCTGTTCATTGATCCTTAAATTAGGCTATAAAAAGTTCTTAGCGACAGACCATTGTTTGAAATTCTCCATGTACCAGTTGAATAGATCTCACTATTTGCTAATTTCCATATATTTATGCAGACACCACTTGATGCTTCATCAGTAGATGTTGCGGTCTTTTCTCTGTCATTGATGGGCACTAACTACTCAAGTTTTCTTCAAGAAGCTCACAGAGTCCTTAAGCCTAGGTTTATGTATACTCTTGCTGTTGCTTGTTCAAAGCTTTCTGATTATGTTTGTTGGTCAAACTCTTTACATCATTACTAAAGGCTTGTATCGGTGGTTTACAGTGGCTGGCTTGTGATAGCAGAGGTTAAAAGCCGATTTGATCCAACTAATGGTGGAGCAGACCCAAACAAGTTCTCAAAAGCCATATCTGACCTAGGCTTTACTTTAGTGTCAAAGGTCTATAACTATTTCTTTTGCATTAAGTCCACTAAAGTGAATTCTTTACGTATTTTACTGACACTATTCATATGCAGGACTTCTCAAACAAAATGTTCATCTTGTTATACTTTCAGAAAAAGGTTAGTTGCTCTAGTAGTAGTAGATACCGACTTCTGGTTCATATGCTTAAATTGTGTTTCAAGCGGTTAATTAGTCAATAGATGTGAATGATCTATTTAGTCTTCCCATTTGTAGGAGAAGCAAAGCTCCGAGAAGAAAGAGATAGAGTGGCCAGAGTTAAAACCCTGTTTGTACAAGCGGCGGTGAGGTTAGAGGAGATTGTTCTTGACCTGTGTTACTGACAAACAAAATCACCCATCTTGTTCTGGGAAAACTAGATCATTGGTGTATTATTTCTATGATTATAGCTCTATTTAAGTTTTGCATACTTTGTTTCCTACCACAAGTTCTTTAGAAAACATGTCTTCACAGGGAAAACAAGTGAAACTGTGATACATGCGAGAAGCGTAGAAAGGAAGGCGCCAGTATGTAGAAAATCATTATCCTATTATCCACTTCTTGTGATATATACATCTTCCCTCGTCTTAAAAAGCCATGAATGAATTATGTACGTATGCATCAATTATCATCATGCCCCTTCCCTTCCCACATTCCTCTTCCCCCCCCAACATGATCCGTGCAATGTTGCATCTCCCCTAGAAGTATTGTTGGTCCTACATTATACATGACAGATAATCGATTTTTGAATAACAACCGTGGATATGGTAGTACCAACTTTTTAAGTGCGTTGTATGGTCGATGACCAATGTAGATCGGGGATTACATCGTAAAAAAATAAAGAGAATAACACGTCTTTTATAATATGCTTGAATATGTTATTTGCTCACCAGTCTAAAACCCCTAATATATGATCCTTTTCCCTAACAAGAACTTGCTAATTTGGAGAAGTAAATCTATGAAATGGAATGCAAACAAACTGAAGTATATGCTAAATTACTTGTAAAGAAAGGGACAATTCTTAGGTGCTGGTCGCCGAACTAGTGCTTAATTAAGCGTAGATAGAACCTTGCCTTCTACGCTATTTTGACTAATGATCACAACAATAATTCATATCATTCATTGAGTTCATTAATGCACATGTTTATGTGTGTATTAACAATATTTTGTAGAATTTATTTTTAAAAGAACATGTATGTCAATATGTAATTTATTTTTAACATTATTTTAATTTAATTCATAAAAAACGTATTTAAAATAGAGTTAATAGTCTACTAAAAAAAATTGAGTAAATAATTTAGTAATATCAAAACAGTGCTTTTTGATATAATATGGTGTAGTAGTAAATAGATAGCAGCTCTTACTCTTTTAACTAGATATTTCGTAGGGTTCTAAAATTTAGTTTCACGTATAAAAAATGTTAAACTTCTAAAATTCTGTTGAAAGAGTTTTATTGCTTATAAGAACTGTATTTTCACTCGATATTAGATTAGCTTATATTAAAAGGAAAAGAAAAAGGGGGATCTTTTACAACAAGAAAAATCGTTGAGCAAGTTAAAGTTGATGAAAAGGATTGTGATTTGTTGGGAGTCAAAATTGGATGGCCTTTTTACATTCACCGAGAAGCCAAAAAAGTCTCGAGAAAATCACAAGAAAACAAACATTTGTTCTTTAGATCTTTGAAAGTACAAAGATTGCCTCAAAGTCGTCCTTAACGGCGTACGCTATAATATTTTTTAGATTATTAGTTAGTATTATTTGTACTATTTGTATTGCACCCAATAATGATTTTGGTCTCACTCTGTCTTTGCCCCTCTTCATTTCAACGTGCCTTCTACTTCCTATTCTCTCCCTCATCGACATGATTTTACGTCGTTTGTCCTCCTTTCTTGCTCAATTATTATCTCAATAAAATTTAGACAAAAAATTGTGTGCATTATATGAATGGATTAGAAACTACATAATTCAAAATGCATAAACTTCAAGTAAAGAGTAAATATGATGATTATCGATGATTGTGATGAAGTGATATGGATTATTTGAACTCGTTTGGTAACCAATAACGTGACTCGTTTAGAAGAGTAACATCTTCTGTATTTAGTATATAACATATAAGAGTTTATATTTTTTTTAAATAATAAAAATAAGAGGTGATTTAAGTTCTTTTATCTTATATGAAATAAGATAAAATGATATTTTTGTCCTTTTTAAAAAAATTATGTAATTAAAAAGTAATAGAAAGAGGTAATAATGTCATTTTAGATATTATAATATCTCAAAAAAGTTGCAACATGCTATATACTACTGTTTAGTTACCAAACAAGCATATTGTATATTTTTTATGCTATATTCTCTCCATATGCTATATACTACTATTTGCCAAACAAGTCTATAGCATATTTTGTATAACATATAGTATATTTTGTATAACTAATTTTATAAAAAGATATTTTATATTTTTTACTATTTATTTATCACTAATCATTACAAAACCTACTAAATATGTTATATGTCCTTACCAAATATGTTATATGTCCTGCCCTCTCAAACAGGTCTTTTCTCTCGTAATTAGAGAGTTCAAATACAAACTTAAAGATGAAGAAGTTTTAAAATTTAGGTTTCTGATATTTGTATATTGAGTAATTTAACCACAGTGAATATCATGTAATAATTTTGGCTTACATCGCCAATTTCTACTAGGTAGTTTAATTATTAGTAATATATCAAATTTTAGGATAAAAAATTACAGTTCTAGAAAGTAGCAAATTCAATGAAATATGGTTTTAAACATGTCAGCACACACGTAATAATCGTTCTAATTCAAAAATAACATAGAGAGATTTCCAACTTGTGCCTGATAATTAAAGATTTTTTAATGAAAATAGAGAGTACTATAAATTATATAGATTAAAGACGAAAATTTTCTTCAATACTGTTCTTTAATTTGCTACTTTATTTTGTAAATAACAAATTTTCATTAGAAAAATGAAGAAGAATAATTAAATGAGAGTGGAGATAAAAAAAAATATATATAAAAAAGTGTAAATTTTATTAATGACAACTAGAATTGAAAGTCATTTTAGCTAACTAGATACTTTAGAAATAAAGAGTTATATAAAAAGTAAATTAGAATTGAATTTTAAAGAATTATTTTTTATAATAAAAAAATAATTTAAATATAAAGAGAATATTGAAGATGCTCTTAAAAAATTATACGGTATTTAAAAAAATTTCCATTTTTTTAACATGTTTCTTTCATCTACCAAACTAAACAAGCTCTATAATTTTCAAGGATTGTTTGATTTCAACTTACGCAAGGACGCAACGTGCATGTAGAATAATGCGTATGTTTAACCCTATCAGCATCACAATACACTAATTTCAATTTTGGCTGAACCAATTCGAGCCAATGAGATTAAGAAACAAAAATAAATATAAATAAATAGATATGCTTAATCATTGATATCTTTTTTGGTAGAACCACCAAATAAACCCTTTTTTTAGGCCATTTTACACCTGAAAAAGTTATTTTACCTAAATCGCGTCCCCTTAAAAAGCCTATTCTGTACTAATTTGTTTGGTTTTCTCAAAATCTTGTATATTAATTAAACATATGCCAAACTTTGTTGAATATAATTCACTGAGTCTTCTTTCTTTCTATTTTACACTTTCATTCTGGTAATTTTACTTTTCGTTTTTTAAAGTAAAATATTAATGGGAAATTAGCATGTTCTGCAATGCACTAATTTCCTTTTTTAAAAAGGAAATTCTATAATTCAAATATGTCTTTGGCTGTTTATTTTTTCATTATTAAGTTGAGAGGACTTCTAGGGGTAATAAAACTTTCCTCACAGAGTTTAAAGTTTCTTTTTCTTGGTGGCGTTACTTTTTTATAAATTTGCTATAATTGCTTTCAATAGTAATTAATGTTATGATTTTTTAACGTTAGAGTTAACTCTAAATAATTTTGCTAGAATATGAGAATATGCACTTAAGATCAATGAACAATCAGTCACATAAAGAGATGAATTTAATATTACCCAACTACAAATTGGAGTCTTAATTTTATATGAACAAAATTTAATTTAATATATTTCATAAAATAAAAAACATTTTAATAAAAAAGATGAATTTACACTTGCGAAATCAATCAATTTTATTTAATTTTGTAGACTAATATATTTAGCTTTATCCACAAAACCCACTTGTTCACTTTCCATGACTACGATCATCACAAGGAAGGAGGCATTTGATGAAGACACGTCAGCAAGGACAAAGGAATATGGTTTTTGGACAAGATGATGACGTGGCACCGCCATTTTTTACGCCGATTGACTCCTTCAAAGGTTAAACCGGTCGGTGTTTTTGTAACGTCAAAGCAAACACTGTTATAGAGGCGTTTTGAAGTCATTATTTGAAAGTCAACGGTTTGACTAACAAACATATTATTAGTGATCAATTAGTCTTTTTATTCTTATAATTAATAATAATTGAGTATGATATCTAATAATTATGGAAAGAACACCATCATTTGATTAATAGATTTTTTTCAGATTTTAGTATTGAACACTACTACAGTACTGTTTAAGTACACAAATTATTAAGTACCCCTCAATAAAATTAATTAGAGAGATATTTCAGTTATTATTAATATCGAAAAAACAAACGTTGCTAATGAAACATTAACTATGAAACTGCTTTAACAAATATATGAATTTATAGTAAAATATACTATACGACAGTCGAACTCATGATTTTGTAGCAATGAAATTAGTTCTAGTTATAATGAGTTACAAACCACCCAGTTTAAACTTAAAAACTAGATTTAAAATTAATATACCACAATTATATAAAAACTGAATACACGCAAGTTATTATTTTGATATTTAGTATTTTAATTACAATATGTGACAAATCTTGTTAAAATATTTAATATTTTGGTCAATATTTATTTTTTTTTATTAAAAAAGAAAATAAGCGAATATAAAAATAAATCTTATTAGAATTTTAAAATTAATTTTTATGTTTTTATATTTTTTATTTTAAAACAATTTTTATTATAATCTCAAATATTTATAAAAAAAATAAAGTCAACGTCCGAACTAAAATTAGTAATACCACAACAATAGAAAGGAAACACATATTTTGGTTTTAATTTTTAAATCAAGATCTAACATTGAGATCACGGTTGTTGCTAAGCATGTTTATATTTTATAATATATATTTTATTATATATATTTTATTAATATATTATACATTTCATATTTATTAAAATTTTTAAATTAGTATTTTATCATTAGGGTTTATTATTCTTTTAAAATAAAAATTAAATAATTATACAGACACTTAAATTCGAAAAATAAACAAAAAAAATATCGAAGGAGAAACAAATTATAGTACAAAACTACAAAGAATAAAGAAATTATGCACATACCCATAAAAAAAACTATCAAACTCCCAATAATTTTATACACATTTTTATATAACTTATAGATAAAACAAAATAACATTAAAACCCACTAACTGTTGTCTGACAAAGACTCTCAAATCCCGCCGCGGCTTTATCTTCACTTCCTTCAGATCATCACTTCCATACGCGTATACACAAACACTTGACTCACCATTGAACACCTCTCTTTAACCCTCTTCAATCCTCCATTGATGCACGCCTTCTCTCTGTGTGTTCTTGTTGCTAGCTTCATCTCTGTCCACTACCCCCATGTAGTTCTATCCAATCCATTACTACCTTCTCTGACACCAATAATTCTTTTTTCTTTATTAATTTTTAATTCAAACCCTGTTGGTGACTGTCTCTAAAACATGTGGGGTTTTATTCTTTGCCTCCTAAACAAAAGCAAATGCTAATCTTTTTTTTGATTTGCCATACTTATTTTTTGGGTACAAAATTTTTTTAATAAAGTTTTTGTGTAATTTCTTCAACTTGACTGATTTGCCTGGTTTTTCATGTTCATAATAGTTCAAGAAGAGTGATTCAGAAGGGTTTTCTTTTCTTTTCTTTTTTCTTTAATCCATGGTAGTTCATTTTGTATTATAGAGAGACAGAGAGAAAGAGCAGAAAAAATGGGATCTAGTAAAGAGTTTTATTCCGGAGAGTTCAATTTGGATTCAAAGTGGGTTATTGATCCTAAGCTTCTTTTTGTTGGTCCCAAGATCGGTGAAGGTGCTCATGCCAAAGTTTGCGAGAGAAAGTAAGTTCCCAACTTTTTGTTCTGTGTTCCTAAAGTTTAATTTTTTATTAGCTTGCTTTCTGTTTTATTTGATTTTATTTTCATTTTGACAAAATGAGCATAATTTAGTTACTGAGCGTTCTTGTTAGGTTGATCAATTGAGGAAATCTATATTAGTTTGTAAATTTGTTCTCTTTTAATCTTTTGTGGTCGCCGATGTGTCTGTTAGCCAGATCATTTGAAAGTAAATGAGGATCCATTAATGGGAGATTTATTGCTAGTTGCTCATATCTGTTCTTGAATTTTTTTTCGTTTTTTAGGTATAAGAATCAAACGGTTGCTATCAAAGTCGTGCACAGAGGGGAAACCCCAGAAGAGATTGCAAAGAGAGAAGCGCGGTTTGGAAGAGAGGTTGCAATGTTATCAAGAGTTCAACACAAGAATCTAGTCAAGGTTTGTTATCACCATAAACTAATGATCTTTTATTTTGAATATTAATACAATTTATGGTTTGTGAAATTGATCATAGAGATAAGAGGGTAGTTGTTTTGATGCCATAAGCTAATAATTGTTCATAGTTCGAATGGTTGTGTGTTAATCAAGCCGAGTTGTTATGTTTTGTCAGTTTATTGGTGCTTGCAAAGAACCAGTAATGGTGATAGTAACAGAGCTTCTGTTGGGTGGGACATTACGTAAATACTTATTGAATCTTAGACCAAAGTGTTTCGAGATGCTTGTGGCTGTTGGGTTTGCGCTTGATATCGCTCGTGCAATGGAATGCTTGCACTCGCATGGGATAATTCATCGTGACCTGAAGCCTGGTATGACAAGAATACAGTTGATCTTTATTGTATTTTGAATAAATTGGTTCGAAACCCCAATAAGTAGCATTTTGTGAGAGGTTTTTGGACTGAACTTTCTTTTGTTGGCAAGAGGGTTGTGAGCTAACTTTCTGGTCCAACTGCAATTTGAACAACACTGACATAGCAATCTTCTGGCTATGGCTATGTTTGATGGACAAGGAGATTGTGCTGTGAGCCCCTAGGGTTTGAGTGCTAATTATTGACTAGCAGATAGTCCAGTTGCTCAAAAAATTGCAGGAAAAACTTAGTATCATTACTGTGGTAGCACATGCTAATGCACTTAATTTGCTATTGCACGGACATGTGCTGGCCTTTTCGTATCCTTTTTAGCAATTAACATCAAGTATGATTCTCATATCTTCTTTTCCATTGCCTTTTGCAGAGAACTTGATCTTGACTGCGGATCATAAAACGGTCAAACTTGCAGATTTTGGTTTAGCCAGAGAAGAGTCATTGACGGAGATGATGACTGCTGAAACAGGGACATACCGTTGGATGGCCCCAGAGGTACTTAATTTAA